>JAWNPR010000061.1:12200000-12487500 GCA_035047405.1 Drosophila stalkeri
TGAGAGCTGTTTACCTCAGAGCTCTGTCCCACTCTTATTAGTCGTTTACCAACACTACTTTATGGTAAGTAATAAATCGATAAGTATATAGTTTATACTATAAACTAACTAATGTTATGTCTGCTAACAACTTTCACAAGACAATTTCCACAACTATCATATCGTTTACCAACACTGAGAAATTCAAGCAATATTATAGGCTCACCTGTTAGCAGCGTCTTGACGACATTCCTAATCGATTTTGAGCACGTGCAGCAATATGATTGCGATAATAACCAGAATGACAATGACGATAATAATATAGGAATAGATGCACATTGCAGCGCCAAGCTACATTACAATTAAATTTTAAAATGGTGCTGACAAAGCGGGGTAAAAACTGAAATTTCTATTAGGTATTTTGTGTGTTGTGTGTTGTGAAACAGCAAAATGACAACAAATGATGCGAGCTCTACTACTACTACTACTACTATATACATGTTGAATATATTCTATATATATATTCAAACCTCAAGTTGGTGACTCTTATAATCATCTATTCATTAGACTCACAGACAATTGAGCTCAAGCTCCGAACCCCAAATCTAACAAAGCCTGGGAACACTAACTCAGCATTTCCCAAGGAGTTTGAAAATCGTCCGATCAAAGTCCATTTCCTATAAGCTATAGATTTTCCAATAGGAATCATCAATACATAGACAAATTAAAGCCAAGTGAATAAAAGAAAATAAAAACTATTTTTTTTTATTTTTTTTATTTAAAGTTAACGATAAAAAATACAATTATATATATTATATTATATATATTATATTATCTTGTGCACAGTGCTGGGCATAACAATTGAGCTCACTAATCAGCTTTGGCAACGAGCTTAGCTAATTCTCTGAGACCATGACAATGAGTGCTTGAAACACATTGCCCATTCCCATTGCCCATTCCCATTTCCATTCTCATTCACATTTCCCACTTCACTTTTTCTCTCCCTCTCTTCCTTTTTCCTTTCATGCTCATAGCCCCCATTGACTCGACCCTACGCAGCGTCATAACAGTTAAAATTTGTGTGGCACGCCCAACGCCTCCTGCTACTGTGTATGGCATTGTTGCTGCTGCTGCTGCTGCTGCTGCTGCCTGTACTTAGCGGTTATAATAATTAAAATGAGCCAAATAATTTTGGCCAAAAAAGCATCGATGAAAGGCTAAAATGCTCAATAAATGGCAGCAGCAGCAGCAGCGAGCTGGCGCAATGGCATGGCTTTAGCAGGAGGCCGGGCCGAGCCGGGCTCCTCTACTACAGCTGGCAGTAACTCAATGCGCGTTGACAAACCTAAGCGAAGCAGCAGTCGCAGTCGCAGACGCAATCGCATGCCCTGGGGAACAATTAAAGCGCATAAAAAACGCAAAGCCAGGAAAAACTTGGCCAAAACTTTTGCCATCGATGACTTGGCAACAATGCATGAGGAGTGGGGCTTGCTTGGAGTTGTTTTGAGGTGGGTGAAGGGGTGTGGCAACGTCTACCGTTCAGCCATGTGATATCGATGTCATCCACAAAGCGAGCGTGTGCCAAGTGGGCGCCCATGGCAGTTGGCAATGCGTAAAAGTGTTAACCAAAAGCAGTTAAAATTACAAAAGGCTGCAGACGCCATGGCAATGCGAGGAACGGGGGAAGCAGGAGCCAGAACAGCAGCAGGAGCAGGGTGTCGGAGCAGTAGCAGTAGCAGGAGTCGGAGCAGTAGCAGTAGCAGGAGTCGAAGCTGGGGTTATGGCTGCTGATTGGGGTGGAGTAGGTACTTTGAAAAATTAACACCTAATATCCGCAAAATCGCATCAAAGTATTGTTGTTGAAGAAGTGGCCCAACCCCTCCTGCTTACTCGCCTCCTGCCCACACGCCTCCTGCCACCTACACCCGCCAGTTGCGCCTTTTGTTGAGATGGAAAACTTTGCAATTTCTGTAAAGTGTCGCCCCCGCGTCATAGGAAAAGCCCCCGGCAGCTGTTTTACTTAGTTGTAGGCGTTATTAGCAACACTTAAGATGGTCCACATCTTGGGTGGGTTTTGCTTCGGCTTGGGCAGGAGGCCGGGCTGGGCCGGGCCGGGCCGGGCTCTGGAACTTTTGGTTTTTTCAACACCTACGCAACCAAAAAACGTAGACAATGAAGCAAGTGGCAAGTGGCAAGTGGCGCTGAGGCTATGGCACTTTGTTGGCTCGGTGGTTTGGGTGGTTTGGGTGGTTTCGTTGGCTGCTATTGTTTTACAAGCAGCTGTGCTGTGTTGTTGCTGCTGCTGTTTGCCATTGTTGTAAATTGACACCACAGCAATGAGTTAATAAGGCGATAAAAATATCCAACACAGTCAAACTTGCTATGGCTGCTGGGTGTGGGCGTGGCTGGTGGCTGGTGGTTGGTGGGCGTGGCAGCGGCTAGAAGGTGTTAAAGTGTTGCAAGTATTTAGAGCTTTAGCCTTTAGCTAGCTAATCAAAGCGTCAAAAGTCTTTAGCATGCTTATCTGAAAGGCGAAACCTGAGTGAATGTGAGTTGGAGTGTATATGAGTGTGAGTGTGAGTGTGTATGAGTATGTGTATTTATTTGTGTACATGTATGTATATATATATATATATATATATATATATGTATTTTTTTTTATACATATTTTTAATTATTTTCATTTCATGTCTTTTAATTAACATGCCTAATAAAACACAAGGCACAAAAAGGGTGGGCATGGCTTAAGGGGTATGAGACACACACACACACCTACACACACACGAGTGTATGATTGGGTGCTGCTGCTGCCGCCTTATATGCATATACGTGTTTGTACATGGCAAAAGAGCATAAAAAGATATTGTCGGCAGTCGGCAGTCGGCAGTCGACAGGCAGGCATCATACAGTCTGATGTATGCAAATAACACCCCCCAGCAACACACACACACATACACTCATGTGTATGTGTGTGTGTGTGTAAAAACTTGCAAAGCCTTTGAATCGTGCGCTGCCTGCTAAAAATCCCAAAATATAAATAATTAAAAAGAAAATGTTGCTGGCAAATCAAGCGAGCAGCAGAAACCAGTCGAAAAAAAAAAAAAAAAAACGACAACAAGAACTTGGCAACTGGAACGGGCTGAGACGATTCTCTGTAATTATGTTGCCCCAGCCCGAGTCCAACCACCCATTCGCTCTTGCTGTGGTTTTCACAAATGCATAATGCTGATTACGGGCAATAATTTTATGAATTTATGTAAACGTTCGCAGTGGCAGGCGAAGAGGTGTGTGCCTCTCTCTGATAAGCAGGATAACTCACATGTACATACATATATTACCATCTCTCTCTCTCTCTCTCTCTCTCTCTCTCTATGTGTCTGTCTCTCTCTGTGTGTGGCTATAAACTCTTTAAATGTCCTGCTATCTGCAGTCAAGTTTAACATAAGAGTCTATTTCTCCCACAAGTGCCATAAATTTGACAAGAAATTGCCAAAAATTTTTAACATTTGCCTTAACTTTTCTTTTTTTTTATTTTTTATTTTTGTTTTTTCTGTTTCTATTTTTAGTTAGTTTTATGTCAAGTTCTCTATAAGCTGATACCTTGATACCAGTTTTGCATATTTGTGAGGAGAACGAGAAAACTTTTTATGCGCCAAAATTATGTGAAAGTAATCATAAAAAAAACAAGTTTTATAATATTATTTTTTTTTTATTTTGATCTTATTTAATTTTAATTTTTTTTTATATTTGTTTTATTTATTATATATTTCTTTTGTAAATTTCTATCAAATATTTAAAATTATTAATTAATTTTTTTTGTTTTATTTATTTAATATTTTTTATTTTTCTATCAAATTTGGAAAATTTATTTTTATTTATTTTCTGTTTGGATAATCTGGTCACACTCAGCTGAACAGAAGAGATTTTTAAAAGCATTTAGTAATATCTTATAATTCTTATTATTTTATTTTGTTTGATTTAATTTATTATTTATTTATAATTTTTTATGTTTAACTTTTTTTTTTTTTTATTTTTCCAACAAATTTGGAACATTTTTAATGAATTTTCTTATTTAATAATTTTTTTTGGCTTTTAATTTATTTATATACTTTTTATAATTATTATTATTTTTTTATTATTATCTATTATTTTTTTATATTACTTTTTGTTGTTTTATTTGATTTATTTATTTTATTTTTTGTAAGTATGTATTTCTTTTCATTTTTCTATCAGATTTTTAAAATGATTTATTATTATCATCTTTTTTTATGGTTTTATTTATTTAATATATTTTTATTTATTTTATTTTGCCATCAAATTTGGAAATTATGCATTACTTTATTCATTTTATTTTATGCGATTTTATAATTTATTTATTTATTTTATTTTATTTTTTATTTTGTTACTTTTCTATCAAATGTAGAAAATTATTTATTAATTTGTTTATTTAATATTTTTTTTTTTAAATTTCCTATAAAATTTGTAGAATTATTTTTGCATGTTTTTTAGTCTCATTCACTAAGTAAAAGCAGTTGAGTATATTGGGTTTGCGCAATGCCTGTCTGCCTACCTTTAGCAACTGTTACCCAACTGCTGTTGGATCGTGAACGAGCGAGCATTGTGCAGTCGGTAGTGCTCGACTGCAATGCCATTTACTTATCGCTTGAACTGTGTAAAATTTCGTCGAGCTGTGTTTTGTGTTTGATGTCCTGGACCTGATTTTAGAATTTTGTTATCGTTCATATTTGTAAAATAAAATTTTTTTTTCCAAATTGTTTGTTTATCTGTTTTAGAATGTCTGATGACTTTCTGACGTTCCTGAAATTCAGCATGCATTGCTTTAAGTATATCTATATATACTTTGTGTGTATTCATCTGTTGGAGCATCTGGTGCAGAGTCAGGAGGGCGACTCCAATTGAGAATGAGCGCAGCTGAAGCAGCTGGAGCAGCTCAAGTGGCATAACAATCCGCAATGGAGTCGATCTAGGCTATGTTGCACGATCCACGATCGTGGTGCCCCTACATCTCAGAAGAGAGTCGCAAGAGCACAAAACCAATAGAAATCTACAGCTCAAGTTAAGCAATTCGAACGCAATTGAATATTAAACTGAACTAATGAAAGAGCAATGCAATTCTTAGTGTTGTTATTATTACAATTATTACGATTATTATTTTTATTATTTTTATTATTTTTGTTGTATACACATATAGAGATTTTATGTTGTGGTTGCGGAGCTGAGAATGTCCGAGAATGGAACGATGCGAATGCCAATCAATTGATGAAATCGACTTCTAGGCTCACTTGGCTTGGGGTCAGATGCACACAGAAGCCACCTCAAATGAACTGAGCGAGCGAGCGCAAAACAACATTTTGTTCATTTGATCTAGATATTGATGATATTGTCTCTACATTGCAGGAAGTACGAGTAGGCCACGAGCCAGAAATAAATGCTAAACACTGCAGAGGTGGGAAGAAAACAAAAGAAAATAAAATAGAGAGAGAGAGAGAGAGAGAGAGAGAGTGATGAGAGAAATGCATGCCAGATCAGTTCAGATACTTGCATATGTTTATAGCATGAATGATCAGTGTTAAGATCGTATTATGCCAGCTTAGGATCCAGCCATAGGCCGAGATGATAAAAAATAGAAATTTAAGCACATCCGTCGTTAGATAAACCAATATCAGCAGCGATATTTGCTGTAAATCATCAAATATATATATATATACATAGATATCATATTTCAATGAGCTTACGGCGACAGCGCTGTAGAAGAGCATCAGACAGCCCACAAAATGGGATACATAGATGAATGGCTTCAGAATATTAATGATTTCGTCTGTAGAACTATTCACGTTTAATGAGGATCATTCATTATATAGAATTACAATTGTGATTCGCTTACTATTGCCAAAATCAATGTACACCGCATGCATGCAAAGGTCTAAGAATACAATCAGAAAGCAGCCAAAACGTAAATTGATGCAGTAACAGCATTTGGATACTTTTAATTTCATATTGAGCCGACAGCCAACTCGCAGCTAACTAAATTTTACATATACATATATACTTACACTCGAATAGATATACCTTATATATACATATATATATATATATATATATATATATATATATATATATATATATATAATCAGCCATACTAATTCCCTGGCCAATTGGCGCGTCAGTTGCTCTTTTGCATATTTCGAGTTGCTTATAAAAATTCAACACTGTCTGCTAAAAATATGACACCCCCCCCCCCCCCTGCCACACAACTCCATCCATCCACTGGCCGTTACAAACTTCCCCAGTCGATATTAAAAATGATAAAGTTTTATTTCGTCTCCTTCGTGCGCAGAGTTTGTAATAAAAAAAAAAAAAAAAAAACTTGTCTAGAGAAACCTGCAAAATGCGAACAAGAAATCAATTGGAATACTGTATGCTCTATGCAAAATGCTGTATAATGTATTCCGAAGTGTATTCATCGTCTCTCTGGCTCAGGCATGGAATTTTAGTATATAATAAATACAAAATTGTAATAATCTATATAGAGTAATGCTAAAATTAACAATATTTTTTGTATTCACCTTTTTTTTGTGTATGTTAATCTACATCTGACAGGAGAATAAAAGAGAGACAAAAATATAAAAACGTAAAAAGTACCAAAAAAAAAAAAGAACTCATATGTATATTTTGATGCAATTTTATTATTATTTGTAATTATTAGTAATACAAATATATAATATATAATAAATATGATAAGTTACCAATATTTTTTATTCACTTTTTTTATTTTCTTTATTTAATTATTTTTTTATTTGTATATTTATTTATTTTTTAATTTATTTATTTATTTATCTATCTCAACATACCTCTGCCAAGAGCGGAGACAAAAATGTGAAAGTGTAGAAAATACAGAAAATACCAATATATATTTTTATATAATAATTAATATAGTAATATACAAAAATTCAAAATTATCAAAATTTTTTATTAATTTTTGTATATATATATATTTTTTTTATTGTATTTTTGTCCATTTCAATCTACCTGTGCTAAGAGAATATTAGAGAGATACAAATAAAAAACGCGAAAAATACCAAAAATACTAATATATACTTTTATATAATATTTAATATAGTAATACATAAAAATGCTAAATTATCAATATTTGTAAATCACTTTTTCATTATTTTTATTATGTATTTTTTAAGTTTTATATATTTATATTTATTTTATTTTATTAATTTTTTTTATTGTTATGTTATATTGATTTATTTTTAGTTTTGTATCTATCTCAATCTACCTCTGCTAGGAGCATATGTTAGGAGAGACAAAAATATAAAAACACGCAAAATACCAATAGATATTTTATATGTATTTATAAATTTTTGTTGTTGTTTTATTATAAAATTACATAGAATTTCATATTTTATATTTCAATAAATATATTTTAAAATATTTTTGATATTTGTGTTGGTTTTATTGTTTCTATTTATTACTTACATTGAATTTTAAAATATTCCAAAAATATTTTCGGTATTTGTTGTATTTTCGATCTGTTTGTTTATTTTTGATGTCTAGTATTTTCTAGTATTTTTTAAACATTAGTAAAAAGAGCTCGCATACATATGTTTATGCATCTCTAGACGGTTGAAAGATATTCTTTCAATCACACTTTGCAATATTTACAAAAATATTTCCACGAAAATGCAAAGCTATCGAAATTGATCTCTATATCTCTCAGCATCCACTGCTGACTGAGTTGGCAAACGAGATGATGACAGAATTCTATTCGACTTCCAATAAGAATATTTTGATAAACAATGATTTCATTATTGGACAATCTACGCGCCTTGCTGCAATAAATAAATGTTTAAATAAATAAATATGGGCGAAAAAAAATTGGCAAATTTATAAGTATTTATATATATGTATATGTATTTATATGCACATTTATGTATTTATTTATATATAAATAAATTTAATTGAAAGCAGGCAAAATTATGTCGAAAGGGATGCGAAAGGCAAATATAATAATTAAATTGCATTTGTGTCTGCGGCCGTTGTCCTTCAACAAAATGGCGGCGGTGTATGCTGTGTGTGTGTGTGTGTGTGTGTGTGTGTGTGTGTGTGTGTGTGTGTGTGTTGTAAAAATATTTATGTGACCGCCGCACAGTCATTGGTTTTGACCATTTTTTTTATGCCGTTGAATGGGCGCCTTCACACAACCGCACAATTTACAATATTATTGCTAGCGCCTTCTCTCTCTCTCTCTCTCTCTCTCTCTCTCTCTCTCTCTGTCTCTCGCTCTTTCTTCAGCTTCAGTCTGTCACTGTTGCTCTTGTGCTGTTATATTTATGCATGGCAGTGCTTAAATTTATTTATCATTCAATTAAATATTTAAAATACCAAAAAATGCTTTCACCACTGTCCACACACACACACACACACACACACACAAACACACACATACACACACACACACCTTTAATATTGAAATTGAAATCATAAATAAATGAGCAAATTTGTGTTGTTGTTGTTGTTTTGCTCTCTGTATTTTGGTCTTCTGGCTTCCATTGTGCGAGTGCGAACGGGTTTATTTGCTTTTGGCCGAGGCGCCACGCGGCGTATGCGTAACATGTGTGTGTGTGTGTGCGAGTGTGAGTGTGTGTGTATGTGTGCTCGCTACATTTTACTGTTATTATAACATTCGCTCTGTTTTTTTCTCTTTTTTTTTTTTATATACATATAATTTTTTTTTTTGTGCTCTGTTTGTTTGTTTGCTGTTCACGCAGTGTTTGTAAAATTAATTGACATTTTATTTGTTAATTAATTGTTATAGCCGTTGGTCGGCCAACACAAATGGCCAAACGTCCAAATGGTCAAATGGTCAAATGGCCAAATGGCTTTTCATTATTGTTATTACAAATGCCGCGACCATTATTATTTGCTCGTTATGTGTGTAGGTGGATAGGTGTGTATGTGTGTGTGTGTGTGTGTGTGTGTGTGTATGGCGCAATTTAATGCATTTGTAATTTAGTTGTAGTTTTAATTGCAAAAATTGTTAATTTTCTAATAATTTATTTATTTACATGACGCAAATTACAACAAAGCGTGATGATTGGCTAACCCAACAAATGAGTGAGTGGGAGTGGGCCTAAGCGAGGTCACATATCATGGGGATAGGTTGGGGAGTTAGTGAGAAGTCTATATAAATATATCGTCATGAGAAGCTACTAAAAGTTGTATAATTTAATGCGGATATATCTAATAATATATATGTATATTTTGTGAATATGATTTGATCCAGTTGCATCTTCAGTAGATGTTTCCCACTGCATTTTATTAGCATTTAATTATGCAATATATCATCTCTATTTATAGGCTAACCGAACTTCGCATTCGTTCGTTACTTTTTTTTTCGGTCGAAGTGACTCTTTCGCAGTCAGCTGTCATTGGTTCGATTTTTGCTCTGTCTCTGTCCAACTACTTTGATTACCTACGCCAAAGCCATTTCAAGTGATCGAGCGTTTATTAGCACACACACACACACACACTCATGCGAATACAACTGGACAGTAGCCTTCTCTCACTTTAACACATTCTCGCGCCCAGACTACGCTCCAGGTACGTAGAAAGCGAAGGCGCCAAGCAAGAGAACTGAATACAAAATACATACTTACAATATAATGCATACACATACACCCAACGGTAAAAATACCGTTTCGCATGCTTTGAGTATTGTATTGTGCCGCATTGCTATATCGCTGCACACAAGTGCACATACTAATACAATATATATACATACATACATATGCAGTATAAGCAAATGGCTCTCAAGCTTCTCACTCTCTCTCTCCCTCTCTCTGTTGCCTTCTCTGCCTGGTGCACTGCACTACTGTAAAGCTAACAGCTGAGTACATACATAAATATGTACATATGTACATACTTTCGATATACAAGAGAGGTAGTCGAAAAATTGCACTCTATCAATAAGCTGTGAGCAACATACATACATAGTGTGAGCCACTGTACATATTTACATGGTTCATTGCTACTCTATCATTGTCTTTGCAATGTTTTTCGATTTTGTCGTGATTGGCTCCTAGCGTTGTGGTAGTATTAGTCAGAGTAAGTGTGAGAGCTTGTCTAGCGTTGTTGTAAAGAAACTAGCCGATTGAGTTTGCGTTTTAGGTAAGAGGGAAAGAGACAAAGCTAGCTGTTACTGAACATACTGCGTAGCGTTGCTGTGTGTGAGCGAGACAGCTACATAGGCAAAAAGGATCATTATGAGTGAGAGTATGTTAACAGTGGGCGAAGAGGAGGCGAAAGTGGATGCTGTAAAATAACGGAATTATTAAATTAGAATGGCACACAATGGCATATATATATACAAATAAACCGACAGACAGCTGCAGCTATGTATGTACATATTTCAGATATGTTTTCTTGTATATATCTACTTATTCTTCTAGATACATCTTATATAAACTTTGCCTACTTCGCCCAAGCAAATTCAATAGCTTTAAGAGCAACAATGTAACAATAGCTGATGGCCATATCTATGAGGCTTATTCCAAATGGAGAAAATGCCGAAATGAAACTGCAGTCGCTGAAATGAAATATTTATATACATACATATCTACATATATATTGGTATATTTATAAGGGCACAGTTATCCTGAGCAGCAGCAGCAGCAGTCAGCGAGGACTCATCAATTTTTACAACTTTAAATACCAGCAGGAAGTAACTTAAAAACGAGCTTGACTGCGTCTCTGCCTACTCCTGCTCCTCCTCCTTGTCCACATGCTCATCTGCATGAGTTCTGCAAGCAGGCACGCCTTCGCTGCCCCACCCACTGCCGCCGCCTCCCATTTCGAATGCGTTCGAGAACGGCGAAAGGCAATAAGAAAAAGTCATAACAAAATTTTACGACAACTTTGGCGGCGTTTTCATTTGGAGCTCGCCGTATATATGTGTATCTATATATATATATATATATATATATATATATATATATATATATATGTATATGCTAGTTGCTGAGGTCCTGGCTGGGCAGCAGCTATGCGGTGGGGCATGGATGCTGCGGCGGGTGGTGCTTCGGTGGTTGCCCATTGTCGGTTGAGGTGAGCTGCAAAATGCAAAACAAAAGAAAATTACCAGCCGAAGCGGAGCACAGACAAAATATTCTAATGGGCCGCCATCCCGCTGCTAGGGCTAGGGCTAAGACTGGCGAATGACGACTGACGGGTGGGTGGAGGGGAAGGGCCAGGTGCTGGCTGTGGGCATATAATAATCATCTATATTCATGGATTAGGATTCAATTTTTATGCCACACGCAGCAGCAGCAACAACCAAAAAAAAAAAAAAAAAAAGAACGCAGCAGAAGCAACAACAATGAGGGTTAAATTGAAAATAAAGCGACGAAGCGACTTTGCCCAAACGATGCCAAATATGAAATTATAAAGACTCCAAAAAAAAGAGAGAGATAGACAGAGCAAGGGAGAGAGAGAGCAGGAGAGAGAATGAAGAAAAAAAAAAAACAAAAAAATGATTCAAAAATTTATGCAAGAAAATATTACCAAAGAGCTAATAATTTTCTCCCGCCTTTCAAGGTGGCAAAAGCGCTGCGTGAGGCGCGCTTTGTCTGTCTCTCTCTCTCTCTCTCTCTCTCTCTTTCTCTCTCTCTGTGTTAACTGCGCTGAGCTGAGCCAACGGCGAACGTTGCGAGCTTCTATTAATGAATAATATCGCGGCTAAGGCATCGGCATCGGCATTGGCATTGGCATTGGCATCGGCATCGGAGGATTCGTAGCTTGGCAGGAGTGGGAGTGGAAGTGGAAGAGGGATTGAGAGTGAGAGTGAGAGTGAGAGTGGGAGCAGGAACTGTAGCTGGAGCTGGAGATGTGGCACGCCACAGGGGTTAATAAGTAATCTGCATTTTTTGACATTTATTTATGTCTTCAAATATGTGCGGCCTGCCCTCAGTTGTTGTATAACTCGGGGGCGGCAACAACAATAACAACAACAACAACAACAACAGCAACAACAGCAACAACAAAAGAGCCAACGTCGAGAAATATAACAGCTGTTAAAAGTGTCATTAGAGAAAAGATACTCACATCTCTATACGCTGCCGCTCAGCTCTGTCATTATCCTTGCCAGCATTATCCTTGTATCGTGGCAACAGCGTCAAAGTCTTAGCCAAGTGCTGAGAGCTGAGAGCTGAGAGCCATACGAAGCTTGAATCTTTAATTGCAATTCACACACACACACACACACACACACACACACACACACACACACACACACACACACACACACACACACACACATGCAATTGTTACACTCACTCTCATTAGTTTCTAGTTTCTTTCTAAGCAATCTCTGGAAAGTCCATTCGCTCTTACCTTAGCTCCTTCAGCTGAAGATAAATACCAATTGCACTCTGTGCACTGCTTTGTCTATAAGACAAAGAATCTTTACTATCTTTACATTATCTTACATTATCTATTATCTATTACATTATTAATTACATCATAGCCGACTCAATAATGATTTCTTACACATTCTGCAACAGCAACAGAGTTGAATTAGTTCTCTGCTATAATTCCATAGAATATATTACAGATTTTAACAGATTTTTGTTTTTTTTTTTCAATTTGAAGACAGTTTATATATGAAGACTCTGCAGTATTTCCACATGGAATTGGGCCTCTGCTTATCAAATGTGGAATAGGCCAAATGAACTAATTAATCTTCTATTGAAAAATAAAATTATAATAATTGTAATTAAAATAACAAATATTATTCTAAATTAACTAAAATAAAATATTAAAAACATTATATATTATATATTATATATTATATATTATATATTATATATTATATATTATATATTATATATTATATATTATATATTATATATTATATATTATATATTATATATTATATATTATATATTATATATTATATATTATATATTATATATTATATATTATACATTATATATTATAAATTATATAATAAGAAAAATCTTCTATTGAAAAATAAAATTATAATAATAGTTATTACAATAAGAAATACTATTCTAAATTAAAAATATTAAAAAAAAAAAAATGAATAATATATTCTAAATTAACTAAAAAAAAATATAAAAATAACTAATTAAAAATTATATAATAAATATATATTATATAATAAGAACAATCTATAATTAAAGATAAAATAATAACAAATATTATTTAAATCCAGTAAGAATATTGAAGTTGGGTGCAACCGATTGCGTGATACTCTGTTCTCGCAGGGTAATTTTATTTATTTAATAAACGAAATATTTGGGCAATTAGCAAACGTTTATCTATGCATATATAGAAAAGTCTGAATGCTAGAATATTCTAAGAATTCCAATTAAATTGTGCATTTTTCGATCGTTATTTTAGTTTTGTCAGAAGGTAGTTTTGATAGTAAGTGCCTTGCAAGCTGCACTTAGGTCCGTAGGTTCGATTCGATTCTGAATTTGATTTATATTTTGGTATGTATTATAAAATGCTTTTATAAACATACGCATATGAATTGTGCATTTAAGCACTCGAAACTGCGTCATAAATTTTTAAACTTGGATTGTTATACATTCCAAATTTCAACTCTCTAGCTCTGGCATACGGGCAGAAGCATTTTAGTGAACGGATTGGGAACATTTTTACACTTTATAATTCGGGAGCATACATGAGTAAATGAATGACAAAGCTAAATGTTATGAGACTCGAACTTATAATTGATTGAAATTGTTAACTTGATAGATCTTATTCACAGTTAGAAATTTACCATCATTCGATAGAAAACTTTTGAATACTTCAAAGAGAAACTCTGCTGAATGCGAGCTGAGTCGTTCTGAGTGCTTGAGAGGCTGTGGCCTCATCTATCTGCGTGTGTGTGTGTGTGTGTGTGTGTGTCTCCACTGTGGGCACTACGTGCCGCACAAATCTATATTTACGATTATGGAAGTTTATGGATGCGGCTTCGACATTTAAGTGTCATTCAGCGTTCGGCTGTAAACGCGACTCTTTGACGACTCTGCGGGCCCCAAAGCATGGACGCTGACTATTCCGAGTGGCCCCCAGGCAAAGAGAGGGAAGCGAGTGCCTGCTTGACAGATGCCCTGCAAAATGGTCACACACGCAATGCACGCACAAGAAAAAAAAAAAAAAGAAAAAACAAAAAATGTCCATTCATGCCACAATCATTGCCCTGGCGAAAGTGAAATTGTCATAAAAAGTGAAAGGCAACTGGGGAATGGAACTTGGAATGCGCCTAACTCTAGTTTTAGCTACAGCTACAGCTACAGCTACAGCTTCGGCACTGACATCAGCCCCGCCACGCCCCCCTTTTGGGCTACCTCGATTCACATGTCAAAGGTAATTTGGGCGCACTTTTTGTGCCCGCCTCGTTTTATGAGTGAATTAAAATAGTGTGTGTGCCACGCCCACACACACACACACAGAGAGAGAGGAGCACTCACACAGTCGCATGTAATTACTTAGTTTATTATATTGTAAGTGCGAGTATCAACTCGCTATGAGCTGGCGCTTGTCTCCAGCTCTTGGCACGCAGCGGCCGTGGCTAGTGGACATGCTACAACCAACCCTCCACCCCCCCCCCCCATCCCCCTCGCCTTGGCGCACTTGCAGCCCCGGATGCCCCTTTTTATAGTTTTGGCAAATCGTAAAAACTTTTACAGCATTTACATGCTACGCAGCAGCAGCAGCAGCAGCAGCAGCAGCCGGAGCAGTAGCCCAGCTCAGAGTACTGCTTGGAGCTCTGCTTGGAGCTCTGCTCTGCCATCGCTCTCTGCTTTGGCGTCATGCGTCAGGGTTGTCGCCGCAAAAGTTTGCGTCACAGTTGTGCTCTCTATTTGTCTTTGAAGCAGCTGCAGTGGCTGCTTTTTCAATTACACAGCAGTCGCCCTCCTGCTACCCAGCTCCTGCCCCCCCCCCCCTCAATCTACCGTTTTGCCTACTCGGGCCACGCCCCCATTGAGACGCACTTAAGTCGCCTCACCAAAAAATCATTAACTATTTTAATTTCAGTTTGCAAATTCCATGCAATTTAAATGCGACAACCGGCCAATGGCAAGGGCGTGCCCGTTCAGCCCAACTGACCCAACCCACTCTCCCACCCTCTCTCTCTCCCACTCTCCCCATCTCTGTCGCTCACTTGTCTATGCGACTTGGCTTCGTCCTGTGTGCGCACTTTGCCCAAACGCTGAGCAAATACAATTAAAGCGTCTAAGAAAAAAGCCAATAATTAAAAATGCACAAAACCAAAAGTGAACACCGTAAAACTCCCACTTCCACCAGGCCCACCCACCTGATACCGCTCCCAGCCCTCAACCCCACCACTCGACCCGCCGCTCCTCAAAGCTGTGCAAAGCTCAGAAAAACCAGCCAGCTTAGTCGCCGCCATCCAGTTGAAGGCCAGCTCTTTGGCTAAACACCAAAAAAAAAAAGGCTAAAAAAAAAAGAGAGAGAAAAGAGGGAGATAGAGAGAGGGCAAGACTGATGAAAGTGTGCGTGAGCATTGTGGGTGTAGTGCCGCATAGAGCATTCATTCTCTTAAGTGGCTCAAAGCTCTTCCAGACACATGCAACGTTTTCAATTACTCGCATGTTACGGCTCATAAATAAACCAGAGCGAACGAAAATCAAAGATGCCTGGCAAATACAATGCAAGAGCAGCATGAGAAGAATCTGACTTGACTGCAAAGCGTCTGAGACACGACTATGACTCTGTAAAAGTCTTAAAAAATATATTTTTCTTTGAAATGTTTAATAATATATATAGAATTATTCACATAATTATGGAGTAGATAAACTAATCAAATATACATTAATTCATACATGTATGAGGTCTACTCGAATGGATTATGAGTATATTCGAGGATATTCGAGTATATTCGAGTATATTCGTATATTCGAGTATAATGTAGTATATTCGTATAGTCGAGTATAATGGAGTATATTCGAGTATATTCGAGTATATTTGAGTATATTCGAGTATATTCGAGTCTACTCGAGTATATTCGAGTATAATCGAGTCTATTCGAGTATATTCGAGCATAATCGAGTATATTTGAGTATAATGGAGTATATTCGAGTATATTCGTATATTCGAGTCTATTCTAGTATAATCGAGTATATTCGAGCATAATCGAGTATATTCAAGCATAATCGAGTATATTCGAGTATATTCGAGTATATTCGAGTATAATGAAGTATATTCGAGTATATTCGTATATTCGAGTCTATTCGAGTATATTCGAGTATAATGAAGTATATTCGAGCATAATCGAGTATATTCGAGTATAATCAAGTATATTCGAGTATAATCGAGTATATTCGTATATTCGAGTATATTCATATATTCGAGTATAATGGAGTATATTCGAGTATAATCAAGTCTATTCAAGCATAATCGAGTATATTCGAGTATAATCGAGTATATGCGAGCATAATCGAGTCTATTCGATTATAATCGAGTATATTCGAGTATATTCGAATATATTCAAGTATAATCGAGCGTATGTATGCTTTACTGCTGTCTCTGTCTGAATAGAATGAGCGAAGTGAGTCGGATAACTGTTATTTGCGAGCTATACAGCTATATGAGAAGCACATAGAAGAGTGCATTTTACAGCTAGCTCTGCATGCCTTCAAGCAAAGATCAAAGCGAGTCATATATTGACTCATTCATTTAAAGTCTCCTAAGTGAATATATGGAGTGTATATATATATATATATATATGTATATCCCTATATAGCTTCTATATCCAAAGGTTACTCTCAATTCCAATTCAACTACAATCAATTGGCTCTTGGCATTCGTTTCAGCTGTTTTGCGGTCTTTAAGGAATTCACTTAATGTGCGCTCGGACCAAATGCATAATAAGTAAATCAGAAGAAATGTCGTTAGGCTTAGGAATGTGATCCGCTTAACGACTATTTTATGCTCCCCCGTTAACCCTTGAGTGTTATCTAATCAAATGTTGCCATCGAAGGGCTAAAAAAACAACAACAACAACAACAACAACAACAACAAAAACCGGCGACGTTTTGGGCAAACTTTCTGTCTGGCGGACAGCGCAGTGGACACAAACAGGAACAGAAAGAGACAGAGCGAGAGAGAGAGAGAGATATATATAGGGAGAGGGAGAGAATTGGAGTTAGCTGCAGACACGGAGATGGCATATTTTCCGCGCAGTTACTTGCGTTAATTTCTGAAAAGGAACTGAGTAGCCGAGTCGCCAAAAAAAAAAAAGGAGAAAAAGGTCACTGCCATCATCAACGTTGCCAGCGGTTTCCGTTGCTGTTTCACGCGTTTTTTTTTTTTTTAACTTTTTTTTACTTCATTTTATTTTATTTACTCAGCGTATTTTTGTTGTATCCATTACCAAAGGTAGTTCCCTTTGCGTATACAAATATTTGCTTTTATAAATTTAACTATGCTGCGGCAAATGCGAGAGCATATTGTGTGCATAGTACGCTTGATCAAAGAAATTCAAATAAATTTAGTTTAATATAAGTTTCTAATGTAAATATATACAATTAAAAATATTTTTAAAAAAATATGTATATAAATAGTAATTGATTTAAAAAAATAAATACTGCAAAGCTAAAGATTTTTTCCTTTAATTTTTATATGCAAACTATTTTAAAACTCAGCTAAAAATAAAATACAAAATATTCAAAATTAAAAAAATAAATAAATAAATAAATCATAATAATATAAATAAAAATTTTAATTAAAAAAAATAAATAAAATAAAAAAAAAATATTTAATAAATAAATACTTAGATATGTTTTTCTTTCATTTATAAAAAAATAAAATAATAAACTCAGCTGAAAATCTAATTTAACACTGCCTAACATTGAAGTTCATATGTTTCAGTTTATATTAGAAGAGACAAAGTTTAGATCTCATTGTTACTAAATTATTCAGTATTTTATAAACTTGATTATTTCATTGAATAGCCTAGTCTATTTGTCTGCATGAGAATACAATTCAGTGCCCCTAGATGTTCGATCACATTTTCATAGCATTTTTCTTCATTTTCTATTTTCAGATATTGCATATAAACACAATTTTCTGAGTGATAGTATTAGATTGTATACAAAGTATTCTAAAATCCAAGTAAATAAGAAATTTAATTTTTTATAAAATTTTTAACATTATATATTTCCAGATATTCCATCAAAATATAATATACTAGGCTTTCCATAGTATTTTATTATATGCAAGATATTTTAAAAGGCAGCTAAATATTAATATTTTTATAAAATTTGTTTACATTTTAAATATCCAGATTTTACATATACATAATAAATATATTCAAAATAAATGTATACAAAATGAATAAAAACGAAATGTTTTAAAAATTCAACTAAATATCAATAAGATTTTTGTAAAATTTTTTACATGTTCATATTTAATATTTTCAGATATTTTTATTAAACAATAATTTTATGTACATGGCTCTAACACTCAGTTAAATATCAATTATATTTTTTATATTTTTTTTATCTTTTCTATTTCCATGTACATATTTTATTTCGTGACATTTAAAAACACAAAGTTTTCCAAGACTCAGCTAAAATCAATTTAATTTTTTATAAATTTTTTTTTTGTTTTTATTTTTATTTTTTTAGTATTTATTTCTAGGCAAACTATTTTAAAAGTCAGTTATATATACATATATTCAATTTAATATATAAATAATGTAAAATGATTAATAAATCATTATAATTTAATAAAATAATAATTCATAATTTTATTTTCCTTTAATTATTTACTTTATTATAGTATTTATTTATTTATTTTTTTTTAAATATATTTTTTATATATATTAAATCATTTTAATTTAATATAATATTAATAGCTAATTTTAATTTAATTTAATATTTAATTAATAATAATATTTTGTACAATTTAGACATTATTACATTTTATTGTCAGCTATTTCATGAAAGAAAATATACCTAAATATTAATTAAATATTTTTAAAATTGTTTCATATACAAACAATTGCTGGGTATTTGATAGTCTGGCATGCCACATACATATATGCACCGCTGCCAGCTTGTGTATTCTGCTGTTATTTTTATGTTGCATACTTTGTCGGGCTGGGCTGTCTTTCAAATGGCATGGGCGTACAGTCGCCCCGCCCCCGAAACTAAACACACTGAACGAAGCGCGCACCCAAAGCAATAATTTAAAATTTTAATTTTTTTTTTTTTTTTTTTTGCTGCTGTTTTTTGTTGTCTTCGTCTTCTTGCGCCGGATCGCTTAATCGGATAATACGAGAATTTTTGTAATCGAAGTTTTGCCAAGTCCCCATCACAGGACAACAATCCTGGCTCGCTGCTACACGCTGCTGGTGTACATGACTTGAGTCAATATATGCAGTATTTTATGAAAAGCTAACCCCATTGTTGGTTTTTCCTTTTTCTGCTGTTTTTTTTCTCCTGTTGTTGTTGTTATTGCTTGGGTAGCTTCGCATTTGCATGACGACAAACGGCCGCGACCCTTCGATGCGGCGCATCGTGTCTTTTGTTTTAATGTCAGCTCGGTCGGGCGTCGGCGTCGCTGCTCAATTGTCTAACATTATCTGATTTAGCGTTTAATACTTAACCCTTGCCAGGCCCAACCCCCAACCCACCAGTCCACCCACTCCACGCGCTTCAGCTCCTGCCTAGATACAGGATACGCCGTCGACACACGCGTTGCCATTAACCAGGCGAATAAAGTAGAAGGCAACAACAAAAAAAAAAAAAAATACGACAACAAAATAAAAAAGCTAAAACCTGAAAAAGCAGGCGCAAGGATAACGAATTAAAAAATTAAAAATCGAAAAGCAACGACAACGACAACGACAAGGACAAGGACGACAAAAGGTAAAAATGCGAAAGGGGTGAAACGTGATTAGGCGTGTGGATGGTTAGCGCTGTGGTGGTGGTGCTGCTGCTGACGGTGGTTGGGGTTGGGGTTGCCTGACTGCCTGATGCTCTGCCGCTGATTAGGCAGCGCCCCAGGGCCAATGGGTGTGGGTATGTAAGGGGAGAGGAAAGGGGCACAGCAGCAGCAACAACGCCGGCATAATTAAAACTCTCAACGTCGCGTAATAAATGCCAAGGCAGGCACGGCCAATAAATACCAACAACAACAACAACAACAACAACAACAGTGACGACAACAACAACAACAACAACAACGGTAATAAGAAGCTGCAGATGAAGCAGCCATTATACAACCCTTTCATCAGGCTCCAACTTTCAACTGACTGAGAAAAGAAACAATCGAATTTTAATCAATTCGCGCAACGCTTCACCAAATCCATATCCGGGCAACGATGCGTTGTTTCAAGCAGATCCACATCTTCAGCTGCCACTTGAGCTCATCGGTCCGGATGTTTGCTAATGTGGGGGGGAAGGGGAGCATCGCACATTGGCCAGCTTAATTATTTTATGCATCCAAGCGCACAGCCGGCAAACCTCTCGAATGGGCAAATTCATGTAAATTAAAAACGTGCGGAAAAACTGTGTGAGATCTTCGTCAACTGATGTTAGGTGGAACTTCGAGAAAAGATCTGTATGAGAAGCTCTATTTGATCAGGAAAAGATCTGCATGAGGAGCTCTATTCGATGAGGCGTCTAATGAGGTAAGTTCAGGGGTCTTAAATAATTATCGTAAGAATTACAGATCTTTTATTTCTATTCTTTTTGTGTCATAATTCTCGCACTGCGGTAATATATTATAGTGCTATGAGAGAGATCATTTCTTCTTATCAGACTAAGCCATGCTAGATCAATCATTGGACGATTTGTTAATCCAATAGAGATGTTTCCTTCTTATTGAGAGTTCTGTAGAAAGCCAATCCCATATTCAAGTGAAATAATTTTTTTTTTTTTACTTTTTTCATAAGATCCGTCAGAATTGGTTCTGATTATGAATGATTCAGAGTTTCCTCATGCTTGAAATATCAAATATTTAAATGCACATTAAAAAGTCAAGCAGATTAAATTACAAAAAAAAAAAATCCTTTTTTAATGTGTGTATGAAATATGTAAATAAATAATAAAAACATATCCAAAAGTTATACAGCTTCAATTGCAATTTCTTGGAATATCAGTTATATAAATAAATATATAAATAGATAAAAATAAATAAATAAATAAATAAATAAATAAAAATAAATATATAAATAAATAAGTAAATAAATAAATAAATAAATAAAAATAAATAAATAAATAAAATAAATCAATAAATCAATAAATAAGTAAATAAATAAAAATAAATAAATAAAAAAATGAATTAATAAATAAATAAATAAATAAATAAATAAATAAATGAATAAATAAATGAATAAATAAATAAATAAATAAATAAATAAATAAATAAATAAGTAAATAAAAAAATAAATAAATAAATAAATAAATAAATAAATAAAAATAAATAAATAGATAAATAAATAAATAAAAATAATTTAATAAAATAAATATGATAAATAAATAAATACCAGATATCTAAGCCCCCTTCTTAGGAGCTCACTAGCAGCTGCTCTCCTACTCCGCTTACTTTTCCTTCTGTTTAACCATATCTCCCATATAGTATATATATTAGGCATATCGCTCTTTAAGAACGGCCCAACGTTATCCACTGCGTCGCTGATGGGACTGTCAGTGCTGACAGGCCCGCCACCTGCCCCCATTTTGCGTGGCACGACTGTGTCGCCTCCTTTGTCAGCTGTCAGCGCTGTTTGCCTGCGATTGGGGCTGGGGGGAGGGCTCGGGGCCTGCAGCTGCTTGTAGAGGGGGTTTGGTTCTTTTCATTTGTCACTATTGCTCGCTGTTCACCTGGCTGGGGCCGTCATGTGGCATTGTTTTGGCAATTTCTATTCATTGCAACTCATCAGTTCTGTGGCTGTAGCTGTGGCTGCTGCTTCTTTCTATTTCAATTGGTAGTTTCATCTTTTTTTTTTTTTATTTTAGCCACAAAGAAGGAGTGAAAGAGAGAGAGAGAGAGAGAGAGAGAGAGAGAGAGTCATTGCGGCTCATCATCTTTCGGCCCCTACATTGTATCTTCATTCTAACCATCTTCACTTCCGTTTCCTTTGCCATGTCCATTGCCAATCCCATTCGCTTTTGCATTCCCGCTGTCGTATACACGTTTTTGTTTATATTCGTTCATTCTGTTCTGTTCTCTGCTCGTTTCTTCTCGCTCGCTTGCTGTTATTTATAATTTTCGTTTATTTGCATTCGCATCCAATTTGTTTGTTCGTTCCAGCGAGTCAGCTACCTACCTACCTACCTGCTTGGCTACCTACCTGCCTGCTAGCTGTTGCCTCGGCATTTTTTATTACGCTCCCAGCTGCATCAGCAGCAGCCACCACCTTGGCACCCTCCTGCTGCACCACCCAACCACCCAACCACCCAACCACCCAACGAACCCACCAACCGAGTCCAAGTCAAACTTGGCGCCACATTCAAACATTTTCACGGCGTTTGGACTACAAGTTGTAATACCTGCACCCAGTCGAGTGGAGATATAGATTAGTTTGTAAGTCTGTGTAGCTCGATAGAGATAGACTCTATGATATCTCTTTTAAATTTTCTTTATCCTCTCTCTCTCTCTATCTCTATCTCTGTTTTTTATTTCTATCTCTATCTCTATCTCTATCTCTATCTCTATCTCTATCTCTATCTCTATCTCTATCTCTATCTCTATCTCTATCTCTATCTCTATCTCTATCTCTATCTCTATCTCTATCTCTATCTCTATCTCTATCTCTATCTCTATCTCTATCTCTATCTCTATCTCTATCTCTATCTCTATCTCTATCTCTATCTCTATCTCTATCTCTATCTCTATCTCTATCTCTATCTCTATCTCTATCTCTATCTCTATCTCTATCTCTATCTCTATCTCTATCTCTATCTCTATCTCTATCTCTATCTCTATCTCTATCTCTATCTCTATCTCTATCTCTATCTCTATCTCTATCTCTATCTCTATCTCTATCTCTATCTCTATCTCTATCTCTATCTCTATCTCTATCTCTATCTCTATCTCTATCTCTATCTCTATCTCTATCTCTATCTCTATCTCTATCTCTATCTCTATCTCTATCTCTATCTCTATCTCTATCTCTATCTCTATCTCTATCTCTATCTCTATCTCTATCTCTATCTCTATCTCTATCTCTATCTCTATCTCTATCTCTATCTCTATCTCTATCTCTATCTCTATCTCTATCTCTATCTCTATCTCTATCTCTATCTCTATCTCTATCTCTATCTCTATCTCTATCTCTATCTCTATCTCTATCTCTATCTCTATCTCTATCTCTATCTCTATCTCTATCTCTATCTCTATCTCTATCTCTATCTCTATCTCTATCTCTATCTCTATCTCTATCTCTATCTCTATCTCTATCTCTATCTCTATCTCTATCTCTATCTCTATCTCTATCTCTATCTCTATCTCTATCTCTATCTCTATCTCTATCTCTATCTCTATCTCTATCTCTATCTCTATCTCTATCTCTATCTCTATCTCTATATCTATATCTATCTCTATCTCTATCTCTATCTCTATATCTATCTCTATCTTTATCTCTATCTCTATCTCTATCTCTATCTCTATCTCTATCTCTCTATCTCTATAGGTACAGGTATTATCTTGGTCGGGCTGTCCTTGCAAATTTGACCTGGTAGCTTCAACCATTTTACGCCATTATCAACGTCATCATTGCTGTTGGCATCTTCTGCCCAAGCCCGGCCCTGGCCCCGGACTGAGGCTGGGGCTAGTCGCTCGTCCACGACTGCCATTGTTGGGGCTTGGCATCATCAGCTCACCTTTGCCAGTTAGCCCATTGTTGTATCTGTGTGCATATCCTGCTCGCTTTCTCCTTCGCTGTATCTATCTGTATCCTAACTGCCCTTCTGGCTGCCACCTGCCTGCCTGCCTGCCAGCCTGCCTGTCATGGCATATTATTGGTGTGCGGAAAATGTTTGCGTAATTGCAATGTTGACATTCGTATTTTTCGCTCACTTGCTGGGAGGACCAGCTAGGAGATTACCCAACCCCCATTTGAAACCTTGTCATTCCCTTAGCCCCGCTCCCCAGCTGCCATCTCACTCTGTCGACTGCTTTCATTTCGGCTGTCATTTGCGCTGGATGGCTGCCACATGGAACACACAAATCCAAGTGCATCTATTAGCCGCATCCTAACGCCCAACAACACGCTGCCTTCGGCCAAATAGTCCAACGGTTCCAACACGGATACCGGATGCCGCATCCAATGTAAAATCGTTGCCAAAGTGAGACATCACTGTGAGCCTGACGACTCCTCCGCCTATCTATTGCCCTGTTGACTTGCACCCCAGTCGTGACATTGCTAAAGCTTCGACAACTTGTCAAATTACCTTAAGCAAGCCGCCGGGCAGGCACCCTCAACCCCACCTCCTGCTCTCTCCTGCTCTCTCTCTCTGTCTTCCTCTCTCCAACTCAATCCACGTGCTTGTCAATATTTAAAATTGAAAAATACGCGACCCGCACCCCCATCCAGGTACTATGAGTATTTCATATCATTTCAATATCATTGATGTAAAAATGTTCCGCGCTCTGTTAATGTGCGCAAAACAAAAACAACAAGACGCAGTGAAAAGCGCGCGCGAGTCAATGAAAAGCTAAGAAACACAAATAGAATAAGCAATGCAGTGAGAACGAATTGTAAATACTCTGCCATTAAGCAGGTGTACCGAGGAGTTGGTAAAATCTGTCTTGGGGGTAGCGGTAGAGCCTTCTCTTCTTGGTAGTGCTGTATTAAGAAAGGGTTAAGAATTATATTAAAGAAAGATATTTAACTATTTCAAGAAATGCATTTCCCTGAGAAGAGTCGAGCTTCAATGAATCTTCTTCTTCTTCTTCTTATAGTCAGTTATGATTCTAGAAGTATTCATATGATATTGACGATAAGTGATGAAAAGTCGCTAGGACTCTTGCAAGGCGTAGCGGTCTACCGGTGCTGGGGTAGGGCATAGCATCGATGGTGACAGAGACTGTGACTGGCACAGCGACAGCGACAGCGACATTCAGGACAATCACAAGACACCCTCCGGTACGGTAAGTTAGCGACTCACCGGGGGTTACCATTACCGACAGCCATTCATCCATCCATCCGCCATCCGCCAGTCGCCCGTCTGTCCGTTGATTTGCCCATCCATACCATACCATTCTGGCATTCAGTCGTCTATCTGTCGTATGTATATTTCATATGCCCTTATGCCATGTCGACGTGAATGTCGCGTCGTCTTTGCATTTCTCAATGTACTCGAAAACGATTTATTAAAAATATCTTTGGCACGGCATCGAGGCAAAACAACAAGCAAGCTTATTAAAAATTTATTACCAAGCTTAAAAAATGTTACCCCAGTCGCTTGCCGCTCAATTCCAGCTACGTTTCTTGCCTACCCTGTCGCCCGCCTCCTGCTCTCGCCTCCTGCCTTCTGCCTCATGGCCGCGGGCGCACCTTATATGAGGATGAGAACGCGAAGATGGCGTTGCTTGCTCGATGGCTCGATGCGCCTGGGGCGCAGATATTGAAAGGTATTTTGGCTGATTTGTTTGAGTTGGAAATTTAATTTATAACTGTAAATGTATTTTCCGACATCACTGGAGCAGGAGCGACTACAAAACCTGAAAAACTTCAAGCAAGGGTAGAGCGAGAGAAAGCAACTTCAACTTCAATACTCAACGCAACGCAAATTAACAGCAACCCGAGTGTCACTTACAATATGCTTGGCTTGTATTTGAATTGTAATTGGGGATATTTAATCAAGCACCGCCCCCCCTACCCAGAACCGTTTCAATAACTAGCTTATGCGAATTAGTAGAGCTTGAGCCAGTATTAGATTAAGGCAGTGGAGAGTAGAGCTTAGGAAGAGTTGACAATTCGAATGTAGTAAGAGAAGATCGTATATTAGATATAGTTATGAAATATATATTGATATAGATTTATTAAGAGTGAGTCTAGGCTAAGCGAATTGAGTTACCCCTACAGCTACTGCTACAGTTCGCTTCCTAAGGCTCTATTAGACCATGATCTCATATCGTATGCACGCTTAAAGGATTTCCATGGGAATCACAATAGATGTATTATTGGTATAGACAGCATAGCACAGCTGTATCGCACACTAAGTGATATATCAGACAAATGCCTGGCCCCTGTTAGCGCTGGTCATCATCATCATTAGTAATGACGGAACTACCCAGCCCAACCCTCGGGCAAATGCTGTTGCCCAAGTTCGCAACGGTAACCGCAAAAAAGCCCAAGAGTCGACGGACGGCTCAGAGCCAAATGACAAATGATCAAGTGTCACACATGGAATTTAAAGTAGCTGCAGCTGTGTAAGTTTGTGTGTATGTGTGTGTGTGTGTGTGTGTGTGGGGCAGGTATATATATATATATATATATATATGCTTATACTTATTAGTTGTGTTGGCTCTGGGCGCAAGGCAGCCAAGGGTTGACGCTGCCTGTCGCACTATTTGATAACTAAAACTCATCAGCGTGCTCGTCATCATTTTTATTATTTAGCCGAAATGATGAAATGAGAGGCCGTGCAGGCTTAAGAGTGATAGGTAGAAAGAGAGAGCAAGAGAGAGAGAGAGAGAGAGAGAGAGAGCGAGGGGGTAGAGCTGTGCCTTTTTCATTGGCAGTCGCACATGTGGTTGAGCCTTAGCCCAAGGAAGAAAGCTGTAAGGCAAAGCATTTTTCAATATTTGACAACAGGCTGCAGCTGTGTGCGTGTGTGTGTGTGTGTGTGTGTGTGTGTGAAAAATGGCAACTTTGACAGCTTGACACTTCAGCATTCAGACAGGCCAACCCACAATCCCCAAAAACCTAACATCCTCCACTCCCTAAGAGATTCACATATGCAGCTCAGCATCGGGAATATTTTAATTTAAATGTTGCCCAAGCCGACTAATAACAAAGCTCGTGTCTCTCTGTATGTGTGTGTGTGTGTGTGTGTGTGTGTGTGTGCTCATCTAATAAAAATGTTAACCCCAACTCCAGTTCATTTATCCGACTTAGCCCAAGGCGCAGCTCGCTGGCATTTGGCACAGTTTTTGGTTTTGGAATTCCTGATGTTTTTTTTTTTTTTCCCTCCAGCTGATTGGCCGCTGCTTCTGCTGGCTTTGACTTTGACGTCGTCATCGTCCTTGTTGGCGGCGCTAACGTGGCTGATATTTTGACAGCTGAACGTCACATTTGACAGCTGAACAATTTGTCACTGCTCGAGCTGCTGGAGCCAAGGCTTAAAATCGTTCCTCCACATGTTTTAATTGCCCCTGTTCGAATGCCCAGAGCGGGGTACTCGGGAAAGGGGATGTGTCTGGGGCCAGGGAGTTGAGCAAATGTGAGTTGAATGCAAGTAAAAGGGTTAAGGTGAAGTTGAAAAACTTCAAAGAGATTGACATTTATATTTAGATATCTGTAAAGATTGTCTTATGTATGCTTATGCTAAGATGAGGGTTATGAGAGGGTGGGAGAAGTGTATTAAGAGAATTTTGTTAGAAGTAATTCTAGAATAACGGCATGATACAAGTGAATCGAGAAGGCACAAATATTCAGATCGAAGTCAATGATATAAAATAGAAGAAGAAAAATTAATGAATGAGATTAAAAAGTAAAATTTGGAGCAGGCGAAGATATTCACTAGATAAGTTATATGAAAGAGAAATATAGTATATGTATATATATATATATATATATATATATATATATATATATATATATATGTATATATGTATATTATTTTGATTTTCATTAAGTTAACGTAGAGTATGGATAGATCGCAGTTAGAGCAGAGCTGAAAATATTACTTCAAAGAGACATGAAAGAAATGTCCTAAGACAGTGAAGCGAAAGGGAAATGGAAGAGTTGGAATTGCAACAAGTAATAGAAAAAGCAATCGATTAGGCAGAATAGATCACTAACGTAGATCAGAAACGCTTAGAGAACATATATATATATTTGAATAAAAGTTAAGAGTCGAATAAATGTCGCGACATGTGCTAACGGCAACTCTAATATAATATAATAAATATAATATATATAATATAACTAATATAATTTAAAAGACGAAGTTAGATTTAGATGATGACAATTTGCATTATTGAATATTAGCTTAAGACTAAGAATTGTGTGTGTCTAATGAGTAGTAAAGTGAACTCTATCAGAATGTTTGCAACTTTCGTGTGATGCATGTTGCTGGCAACAAATGTTTACTTGTGGGTGATGCATGTTGCTGGCAACAAATGTTTACTTGTGGGTGATGCATGTTGCAGGCGACGATTTTATGCTGACTGTGATCGATTGGGGTTTGGGGATTACCGAGCTTGGCAATATTTACATTAATGATTTGGCTATGGGAACAGCTTTTGAATATTGTAGACGTAATCAGCATGATATTACTCACTATATATATTACAGACAAGATAAGATAAGGGCAAAAAGACAGAATTAAGAACATATCCTTTACTCCCTTCTTTCCGCAGTTCTTAGGAAATCACATTGAAGCAAAGTAATCCAATAAGCTCTAACTCTAATAAATAAATTAGAAAAACTTTCTTAGTTTAAAATCTTTTCAGCTTTAGTTAATTAGCCTAGTTCACTATACTATCCAATACAGCTTCAATTATAGTTTCTTGTTTCTTTTTCAAATGCTGTAAGCTTAAAATACATTTGACAGCTCAGTTCGGTTGTTAACTGGGCTAACCAACTGTGCTGAGTCACTGAGCAGCAGCAGTTCACATCTAATTGACAGTCCTTGTGTCAGCAGCTGCCTCAGCTACCTCTCTCTATCTCTCTCTCTCTCTTGCTCTCTCTCTATCTCTCTCTTGCTCTCTGTCTTGTCTGTCTGTCTTCCTATATATTGCACTTTATCTCTTGGCTGCTTGGCCAACAAACGTTGTCACCTTCATCTTTTATATTTCAACTGCCTTTTTTTTCCCTCTCTCCCTTTACTCTCCTCTCTCTCACACTTGTTGTTATGTAGCGCCTTATATCAACTCATTAATTTCTATTTCTGTTTGTCTTGGGCATGAGTGCAATGTGCGCTTATGCCCTGTCTCCACGGTTTGCCCCTTGAGCGCCTGTTACATATCTGAAATTATACTTTGTCCTTTCTATAACAATAATTATTATTTCTTGCTTCAAGCAGCAGCAGCAGCAACAACAATTGCAGTTGCAGCAACGCAACAAACAGAGCGTCTCTGCCCGGTTCGGTGGCCGATGGGGTGTCTGGGTTAAGGGTTGGGCAATGTAGGCTCTAGAGCTTGGGTTGGCTTCGCTTGGGCGCTGGTAGAGCTGGCAAACACTTAAAAATGCTAAATAAAACATATTCCACTTAGAGCGCTGGCACTGCCATCAGCCAGCATTGGTTCTCAGAGTTCAGGCAGCGGCGGCTGTGCAGGGGTTGGGCTTGGGGGTTGGGCTTGGGGGTTGGGCTGCTTTAGGTGCCAGCTCACAGGTGCCGCTTGTTAAGAAATCAGGCACAGAGAGAGGGCCAACGAGGCAGAAGGCTGGCCATATTTGCAATTCATATACAGCAGACGTCACACACACACACACACCAACACACACACACACACACACACACTCGCACATTGCATGCATGTAAAAAAAAAAAAAAATAATAATTTGCAAAAGTAGCGTCGTGTGACAATTGCTGGGCTTGGGCTAGGGCTTGGGTTGGTGTCGGCTTCACACTCACACACACTCTCACTCACACACTCACACACACACACACATACATACGTGGACAGTTTTTGAGTCTCGGCGTCTCGCTGCTTTGCGTGCCCAACTACTTTTGTTGTTCTCTGTTGTTGCTGCTGCTGCTGCTGCTGCTGCAGTTGCTATTTGAATTTTGAGGACATTGTGATGAGGCTTTAGTTTGCAAATCTCTTGCACACACTACAACAACAAGAACAACAACAACAATAACACATGTGCAAAAGATGTGCATCACATGCCCCTCTTACACCTGCCCCATCCTTTATCCTACCTCACACATCTCTCACACGCCCCGCTCATAAAGCATGAAGAAACAACACATAAACAAACGTCAACGAGCGACGGCAACATGAACGCCAACTGCGACTGCGACTGCGACTGCGACTGCGATGCCTCCATGCCTAATATCTGTGCAACCGAGCTACATGGCCAGCTAACATTCCTTCCCTCTCCCCCACACCACACACATCGGTTCAGGTGCAAAGCAGCAGCCAGCAGATTTTCGTATTGTTCCATATAATCTATTGATCGAATATATTTAATATTTATATATATATATATATATATATATATATATATATATATATATATATATATATATATATACTCTTTACTCTGAATGTAGCGAGTCGCAATTATCTTGTTGTTGCTTCTCTTTTTGTCATTAAACTAAAGTCATGTACGCACAGCTTCAATGCTCGTGCCTATCTTCTTCTTTCTTTACACTCGACTGAAACATCTCTCTCTCTCTCTCGCTCTGGAGCCTTGCTCTCGAGCCTCGCTCTCGAGCATAGAATTTACCGCTAATCGTATTCCTCTTTTGTCATTTACTTTGCTTTTACATATTAGCGACACAGTCAAGGCACTATGCGACTGTGTGACTGACTGACAACATTTCACATTTATGTTATTAACATAACATGCTCCTGTTATGTTAGATTCTCATGATAATTAAATAAACCTCTGTATGTAAAATAAATAAGTCGAAAGAATGCCACATTTATTTACATGTTCTGGAAAAATTCATAAAAAATTAATAAAATAAAATATAATAAAAAAATTTACAAATCTGAAACTTTTATTATTAGTATTCATTTGCAATTAACAAAATTTATTTGTTATATTTTTTTTTTTTGATATTCACAAATGCCGCACCTATTCAGATGGCCGGCACTGTAGTCATGATCATGATCATGATCGAGCCGATGCTTAGATAAAAGAGAGAAAAACGAAACGAATGAATTAAATCTATTCATAAATATAAATTTCTTACAAAGCTAGTCTAGTCTAGGCCAATTAGCGTTATTAAATTACAATATTACTATACTTAGTATACTTTATTTTCTATATTTTAATTCTATTACATTGGAAATTCAATAATAACTATTGAGCATGTGTATATTTGTTAGTACTATTTTTAAAAAGTCTCTATCAAGATTTATTTGGGAACATGTATGAAATCGCATTTAATATATTGCTCAATATATTCTTTGCATATCTCTCTATCTATCTCTATTTCACTCTCATTATTTGCATATCTATCTATTCCTTTGCATCTCTCTCTCTTTCTCTCTCTCTCTCTTTCTCTCTCTCTCTCTCTCTCTATCTCTCTCTTTGTGTCTGACTCTCTCTCAGTTTTCGCTCCACTCGTTCATTTGATCAGTCTCCATTCCCCTTTAATTTTCGCTTTCACATTTCTTTCTCTCTCTCTCTCTCTCTCTCTCTCTCTCTCTCTCTCTGTCTCTCTCTCTCTCTCTCTCTCTCTCTCTCTCTCTCTGTATCACTCTCTCTCTCTCTCTCTTTCCCTCTCTTTCTCTCTCTATCCCTTTCTTTCTCTATCACTTTGCCTTTCTCTCTGAGTCATTCCCTCATTCTCTCTTTCGCTCTCTCCCTCTCCGTCTCACTCTCACGCTCTCTGCTTCTGTTCTTCTCTCTCTCTCTCTGTCTTTCTACTCATATTAGCTTCTGTCTTTCTACAATTTTTCTATATATCTTTAGCTTTTTTCTGCTGCATTTCTTTTATAATAATTTCTCACACGAAATGAGTTGCAGATTTCATAGGCAGACAGAGGCTAACATTTGCAGGTGTCGCCTACACATACCCAGACATCGGGCATACACCTGCAGTTGCTTGCATATCTCTCCTTCTCTCTCTCTCTCTCTCTCTCCCTCTCTATCTCTGTCTCTTTCGTTAGCTATGCATGTCGACTTGCCTCTGTTGCTGAAGTGCGCTTATGGCTGTCGTGACGCCCATAACATTGTCATCAACATTAGTTTTGCAATGCGGAGGCGCAGCCGCTAGATGGCGCTCTTATGCGCCCAACTGCAGATTGTTTTTATTGTTGTTGTTGTTGTTGTTTTTGTTGCTGTTGCTGTTGACATCGTCACAAAAATTGGTGCAAAATGCTTCAGTTTGTATTTCTTTTTTCTTTCTCTTTTTATTTATATATATATATATTTTTTTTTTGCTTATGCAGCACACACACACACATAGAGCTAGATATCAATGTATCTTGTGTGTGCTTAAGATAAATATCTACTCGCGTGTGTGTGTGTGTTTGGTTGTGTGTGCGTGCATTCGCCTTTGTTAACCTCAGCTCGGCAACAAATTTATTGGTAACGCACCCAAAACTAGGCTATAGTTAAGCAACACACACACACACACACACACACACACACACACACATAGTCATAATTAAGCGTTGACTATTTGTAATTTTTAATAAGACAGCACCACAAAGCAAGCCACGCCTCTCTCCATCTCTCTCTCTCTCCCTGGCCCTGCCCGCCCCACACACAACCTACTGTCATCCGGCGATGCCTTCAAGAGGCGTGCAGGGCGTGGCAGGGCGGGCTTTGAGATGCTGCACTGACAAAACAATATAAAATAAGCATGAATAATTAGAATATGTTAAGTGTTTTGGGGCCAGGCGCACACTCGACATATGCAGGTGTGCATGCGTGTATCTCTCTCTCTTTCTCTCTCTCTCTCACACTTACACTCTCTCTGTGTGTGTGTGTGTGTGTGTGTGTGTGTGTGCGCCCGCATATTGTATATTTATATACAGTCAGTCAGTCAGTCAAGTTGGGCGCATACAAAAGCCACGCCCACACAATACACCTCGCAGCGGCAGCAGCGACTCGAGTGCCCACCTGACTTTTTGTCATTCAAATGAAAACTGTACGTCGTATTACACACACACACACACATGCATATATATATGCATATATATATGCATATATATATATGCATATATATATATATATATATATATATATATATAGTCATGCTCATCATCGCCTTGCATCAGCAACATCATCAGCATCAGTTGTAGTAGTCATCAACAGCTCTACAGCACTCACACACACACACACACGCACACACACACACACACACACACAGCTACACACCTGCTCTGATTGCTTTGTTCAGCATTTTTCCAACAATTTCTCTGTCGCTGCATCTTTTTGCATTGCATACACTTAGGCGCGACTTTTCACTTGTATTTGTATGCGTGCCTTCCTCGTTGTTTTCTTCTTCATTTTCTTGCTGCTGCTGTTGTTGTTGTTGTTGTTGTTGTTGCTGTTGCCTGGCATAGAAAAATTTACAATGCAATTGAGTATGCAAATATTGCCTACTTGTCATGTAGACAAATACGACGCCCCCTTACACACACACACACACACACACACACACACAGAGAGGCTCTCTTGTTTGATGGCTGCCTCCTCTTGCATATGCATGCATGTGTGTGTGTGTGTGTGTGTGTGCTACTGCACATTTGTTATTGTTGGCTGGCGTCTTCATTGTTGTTGCAATTTTCAAAATTAAAATAACAATATGGCAGACACCGGCCGGATCATTTAGCCAAGCACAACTGTACCTCACTGACTGCAGCGGCCAAATGAGGTCTCTGCACTTCTCTGCATAGGCATCTCAAACTAAATCTCTAGCCCGATTGATCAAATGTTTGAATAATTATACAAAATAAATTAAATCAAAAATATGATCATTAAATTTTATTCCAAAATGAAATGCAATTTACGAGAAAATGTACTGCCATAAATTTATTTATATATTATTATATATTTATGTATTATATATTTAGCATAAAACACATTGCAAATTAATAAAAATGCAAATAATAAAAATATAATAAAATAATCATGATACAATTTATTGAAAAAATAAAACAATATATTAATAACAAATTTATAAAAAAAATTATTATTAATAAAAATATATGTAATAATATAACAAATATATATATGTACGTACATACATACGTATATCACAAATAATAAGCCTATTAAAAATTAAGTAAAATAAAAATAATAATAAAAAAAAATATAATATATATATATATATATATATATATATATATATATATATATATATATATATATATATATTATTATTCTTTCTAATACTCTTTATTATTTATAATATAAATATTAAAAATACAATGCCATAAATATATATACGCATGTTTATATTATATCATAATCACATTAAAAATAAAATAAATTAAGAAAAATAAAAATTAAAATAAAAAATAGTTAAAAAAGTAATAAAAATAATAATTATAATACACAATATTAATGATAATATGGTTATAAATAATATTAATACAATGCCAAAAATATATGTATTTGTTTCATAGTCTCTTTAAAAATAAATAAAATCAATAAAAATAAATAAATAAAAAAAATAGTAAAGAAAAAGTAGCTATTAAAATAATAATAATAATAAAAATAATGTTAAAATTCAAAATAAAATTAATAATAATGCAATTTAAACAACAAATAAGCTTAAATTAATAATAATAATTAAAAAATCGATCAAATAAAGAAAAAGTAGTTATTAAAGTAACAATAATGAAAATAAAGTTTAAATTGAAAATAAAATTAATAATAATGCAAATTCAACAACAAAATAGCTTAAATTATGATTGAAAAATCGATCAAATATATATTCCCTTTACTATCATTACTTTAGCTTCACCTTCTCTAAGCTTCCTCAACGCAACTGTTTCACATCTTATTCATCTGCTTCACGCAGCTCTCGCCTCATGTGCTTGTTCCGCCTGACATTCATAGGCAATTTTTTCTTTATTTATTTTATTTTTTTTTTTTTGATTATTTATTACAAATTTCTTGGTATTAAAAATGTAGGAGAATGTATTGTAAGTACCAGCATAAACACATGCCGAGAGTTGGGGCAACGAAACTTTGCCCCAAGTAAATCATTTTCAGCCTTCACACGGCTGGAACAATGGGCATATACAACATGTATGTATTTTGGAGTATGTGGAGTCGTCGTTTATGTATTTCTTTTTGGCATTCGAAAATGTCGAGAAATTAATGGCACTCGGCAAAATTTATGGACGCTGTGATATTTGTATATGTTACTTACGGCTGGAGAAACTTTTTTTTGCTTATCAGGAATGGGCAGTTGGAGGTGGAGAAGGAGTAGGGGGAGGTTAATGCCGAAATCAGATGTCAATAGGAAAGCGAAGTAAGATAGATATGAATATGAATATTAGAGCAAGTTGAGTCTGAGTTCTGTGTGAGAAGTATTGTGTAGCCTTTCTTAGTGAATTCATATGCCTAAGACTAAATAAAAAGAGAAGTCCTATCTTTAGTAGATATTATAACAAACAAATCGCCATGGCGAATTCTAACCTGAAATTGATGAATTGATTAAAATTAAGATTTAATTATTAGCGAACTCAACTCTTTGCCAATAAATACACAAAAGACTTTTTGCTTTATAAGAATCCGAGAACAATCTGAGTGAAACGAAACAAAAGACTCTTTGCCTCATTTAACTCATGGAACAACCAGAGATGGGCGCAACTAACTTATACGATTGCAAGAATTCGTTTAAGAAGTGATGCAATCGATAACTCTCTAAGTTTTTTTTTTTTTGCGCAGTCTGAGTGAAATACATTTATTTGCAGACATTGAGAAACGATCAAGAGTTATTTGCGCGCTATGAATTCAAGCTAAAGACGTCGCTCATCTGAACGACACTCTTCAAAGCACAAGCTGTTGCCTGCTCAATTATCAGCTCATCATTATGATGAGCTCTGATCATTGCCTAACGTTGGATGATCAGCTCGACATAAGTAGTTATAGCTCAGACAGCTCAATGAGCAATGAGAGACATGGAAAATTTGAGACAAAATTCAAGCAAGTGGCCAAAAAGTAACAAGAGATTAAATTCTCATCCAAATAGCGACTAAGTACTGCAGTTCAAAGTTCTCTCAGCCGTCGCACTTGTACTAGAAGAAGACTTAAACGCCATCACTCTCAATCATGTCTTCCCAATTATAGTGACTCCATAAGATTTACACATTGTATACCTAAAATATCTGATAAACTATCTAATATGTATATTATGCTAAAATTAATATAAATTTAGGTATTTTTTTTAAATTAATTAACTTCCATTTAGATTTAGTACGTTAAGCTGTAAATAAATATTTAATAAAAATAATTACCTAAGCTCACTCAGCTAAGTGCATCAGAAATCACTGCAGAGATCGTCACTCTCACTTGTCCAATAATTAAAAAAAAAAAAAAACTAATAATAATTTTTAAAAAATTCGCTCCGGCTGTTATCCACCTAACATATTTTGCAAAATAATTAAAATAATTAAAATTACTTTTTAAAATATTCTACTTGGAAGTCAAATAGACTTTAGCTTGAGCGCTTTTGCCACTCTGAATTGAAGGAACTGTAAAGCAAGTTGTATAAAGATTTTAACAGTATTATTCAGTATTCACCTCACCTCAGTATTCACCACACAAATCACAGATCGAATGTGCGCCTTTTTAGTAATCAAAAACTCTCTGTGAGAAAGCTTGCAATGTCTTAGAGAAGAATAATTTCTCTTTGGCAATTGGTTTCCCTTCTCTCTCTCTCTCTCTCTCTCTCTCTCTCTCTCTCTCTCTCTCTCTCTCTCTCTCTCTCTCTCTCAGCATAATCTATTTAGCGATACAGTATGTATCAAGTAAACGTTCTATACATTTCTTTCCAAATCTTTCAGTCCCTCAAACTCTTCCAGCCTGAACTCATTCAACATTTGTCTGCAATTTTTATACATGAAACCCTTTACCTCTCTCTCTCTCTCTCTCTCTCTCTCTCTCTTTCGAGTTGCTTTCACTTTTTTTTTTTTTTTGTTTTTATAACTCGGACAGTAAATTCAATTAACAAAATGTGTGCAGAGGCAATGCAATTTATTTGGACTCGTAATAAAAATTAATAACGAAAACGTGTCCGGCCGCTCGTAGGTCGCATCAGTCGACCCACTAATATGACTAAGCAGAAAGAAACCAAGGCAGTTGGAGTTGAAGGAGGAGCGAATAACAAAACACAACAAGAAAAATAACCAAAAATAACCAAAAATAACCAAAAAAAAAAAAAAAAGAAAACAGGAAGAGAAATTGTGGAAATTGTGAAAATTGTGGGTGCGTTTAGTGCAGGGCTAAGCATATATAGTCTCTATCCAATAAAAATCAAACAAATTATGCTAACAAACGGGATTTCATAGCTGCTTTTATGTGCTGTCGCTGTCTCTATAGCTATCCTGGTGATTTGCTCAATAACCCTTGTAATATAAACGGGGTAAACCCCACGACTCAGAGTCCCGTGAGGGAATGAGGGAATGAGAGAACATGAAGTCCACCACCCACACATGACATGACTTTCACTTGGCAGCAGTCCATCTGGCAAAAGGACATGACTTGAAAATCACTTAATCTACTCGCTGCTGTGAGAAAAAAGCAAACAAACAAGCCGGCGCAAAGGCAAAGGCAAAGGCAAAGGCAAAGGCAAAGGCAAAGAAAATGCAAAGAGCGTTATCGAAACTGTAACCGAAACCCTTTCGACTGCCCGTCGAGATCCCCGGCCAGTTGCGCTGCTCACTGCATACTTAAGGGCGCGTCCGGTTAACCCCAAAAGGTTGGGCCAACTATTTGCTATGGCCAGGACATCCGCACAAATCAACAAACCATGACAACGGCATATTTCACATATGAGACGAACCAAACCAAGGAAAAAATAAAAAAAATAAAAAAATAAAAAGAACTGAAAAAACTGAGGGCAAACGCCGCTCAAAATTATTGCAAATCACTAAAACCAACAACAAGAACTTGGCTTAAACTGAGCAAACAAAACAACTCGTGAACAACCACCGCAACGCATCCTTGCCAAAGGATTCGCCCTGGCGACGTAATTGAATTCAATCAAAATTCTTTGGTCCATCAAACAGACAATTACAAGCGATACATTCTGCCAATACCTAGAGCAAGAGCAACCCCCTCGCAATTATTTTCTCTCTCTCTCTCTCCTTCTCTCTCTCTCTTGAACATTTCATAAAGTTGTCAGTCAAATCGTACCCCAGCCCCTGGCCAGGACATATGGAGCTGTGGAACACACACGTAGAGAAGCAATTTGTCAATCGCTCGATTTGATGAGCTTAGAACATTTTGGCAAATGCGATTTATCGTATCGCATCCTGGCTGACGAATGGCAACGGTAACTGCAGGGTGGGAGAATATCCTCGTAAGGGATCTATGAAAGAGTTAAGCTCTGCTGCCAAGGGCTGCGCGCAATGAGTGTGCACTATAGATATATACTATATAATAAATAAGATATCAAATTTGTCTTTTCATATTTTTGAAGCCTATTGAACCTCTGTCAATAGGTTTTAATGAAGAGAGAGAGAGAGAGAGTGCGAGAGGAAGATGAAGAGAGAAGTAGGTTAGCTTAGCTTGTGTGGAGATGCGCTCAAAGTTTCTCATAGATCTTGACAAAATCTCAGTTAGCTAATCGAACTCTGGATAGAGCTGGACTTGACGCTGCTTGAAAGTAAACTTAAATCTGCGTATGTATCAAAAGAACAGTTCAATTGCCAATTAACATTTTCAATAGGTATTATTAATCCCTAAGTTTAAGTTAAACTACGTAGAAATAGGAAGAGAGAGAGAGAGAGAGAGCGATATATATCGGAGTTCAGCTGCCAAAGTAAAAGTATTTAAATTAGAAGGTAATATATCTCTTAGAGCATGATAATTTATCTATACATAAAGCTCTACTTAGGTCAGCTGTTTCAATGCTTTCAAAGCATTTAAAGTTTATATCTATATTTGAAAATATATATACTTAAACAAAAGATCGGTTAACTTAGCATTCAAAATATTATTTTAGTTTTCAATGCAAAAATTAAAAGAATTAATTTTATTTTTTTCCTAATTTGAGAGATGGGGGCAAATTTGGGGCCGGTATTTAAAATCTAACAAAAACCGAAATTGTATTAAATTATTATCCATAAATGTGGAGAATACTTTGAAACTCTAACTCTAAAGATAAACGAGATATAATTTTAGAAATGATTCTCGATAAATGTCGTTAATCGATAACTTTGAAACGGAAAAGGTTATCGTTTTTCGGAAATAACCAAAAAAATAATGAAATCTCTAGCTCTTATAGTTTCTGAAATAGACGCGTTCACGTACGCTCAGACAGACAAGGGCTATATCGACTCAGTTTGTTGCCCTGATCAAGAATATATATATACTTTATCTAGTCAGCCACGCCTCCTTTTGCCCATTACATACTTTTAACAAAACGATTATATACTGATTCCCCATATTTAATAATTAAGTGTTATATTAGATCAATCTTACGATAAGGCTCAAGTCGAAGTATTTAAAGTCTCCCACAGCTCGATAATATAAAGTTGCAAATACTTAAGTGAAAGTATGACAATTTGAATAAAGTAAATTAGAGCTGTATGTGATGATTCACTAAAGATGAGCTGACTGATCGAGCTATAGCATTCTATATACAAGTATCAAATGGATTAGTAAAAAGTTTTATAATCTCAGTTTCCATAAAATGTTTTCATTAAAAACTTTTCTAAACTTGGCAACTCAATAATTTATTTGTATTTTTATTTTTTAAGAATGTCGCAATATTTAATTTGTATCGAATTGAAACATTGTCCTCGACTCATTGTATTGGCCATCAAAAATTGGTTTTGTCTAAGCTCTTCAGATATCTTGAGCTTCCGCCCCCCAAATTTCACTCCAGTTACTCTATGCTCTCTCTCTCTCTCTCTCTCTCTCTCTCCTTGGCCATGTGCCTTGCTTTTTTGCAAATCACTTGACCAATTTGTCAAGTGGCACTTAAGCGTGTGTGCGTCTACCGTCGCAGCTCTCCCCTCAGAGTAGCCCACAGTGGGTTGTAGTCCACAGTCTAGCCAGAGTTTCAGCTGGGCAAGGACAAGTAGTTGGGATCGAGGGGTGGCTTCGTGTAGTAGTCCTGTTTTGCGGTGGTCTTTTGCAACTTTGCCATTATCCTTGTTACAATTTGCATGCATTGTGGTGGGGCATTTATTTATCCCATCACCCCCATACGCCCCCAGTCTCATCCATTCAACTGGAGCCATTCATCCATATATCGCTTCATGCTCGTGTTTATCTGCCGCCGCTCCTTGGCCCAGTGATAAAAAAGTCACTTGTCATTTCTTTGCAACCCTGCCCAGCTATTTACTTTCCTTTTCTCTAGCTATTTTTTTTTTTATGATTTTATTAGCTGCAAAAACAAGCAATTTTGTTACAATGTTTATTGGTTATAGTGTTGCCCCGGGCTCCGAAGGGTTCGCAACTGAGCCTCGGCTGTGGCTCGTGTCTGCTTTGATGTGCCCTTAAAAATCATAAGCGTGAGTTATGCTTTATGCTTCTTATGAGTGACGGCGGCCAAGGGGTTGCTCGACCCCAATCCTCCCTCGCCCATACACCTCAGGCAGCCTCTGCCTGCCTCAAATATGACTTTGCATGCGAATATGACTATAGATATGGCCATAGATATGGGCCTTTTCCTAGCCAAAGGCAAATTGCGTCAGCGATTTGGCTTGATTTGTGTGATTTCATTTGATTTGATTTGATTGTGTGTAATGCTATATGTACATATGTAAGCAGAGACCGACCGGCTGATTGAGTGGACCAAGTGTAGCAGGAGGGGGGGGGGGCTTAGAGGTTGGGGGTAGCGGGTTTCACATATTGTACTGGACCAGGCTACAATTGGTTTAAGCTCTATCTTCGAGGCGAATGTGAGCTGTTGGAGCATAAGGTTCACATCTCAGCCTCTTAATAGGGAAGACTTGGATGTAAATATATCTGAACTTTAGCTAACAGCACTTAGGCTAAGAACCGTCTTCGATGCTAGTTTTAGCTGTTGTGGAACTATGTACATATGCACTGGATCAGGCTTCAATTAGATTTAGACTTTTGTTCGATGCTAGTTTAAGATCCTTGTCGGATGCGAATGTAAGATGAACTATGAATTAAGACCTTAAGGCAAAAGCAATCACCTAATGCTATAAGCTGTGCACAGATGATATGGACTAGGAGCTTTGGTCGGCTTATAGGCTAAGTCAGTAACTATTATGTAGAGGCTAAGACTACTACCAAAACTACCAAGACTACTAAGTAGAATCTTTACATAGAAACTATGGGCAAAGGGGCTAGACTTTCAGTAGAGTCTATTGGTAAGAGCTAATAGTATAAGTAGAGTCTATAGTCAACATATTGGAGACGATAATAATATAAGAAGTAAACTCACACTATAAGAAAATTTAGAATTCATTAATAGAAAAGTATTATTCTTCATTTCACTAGGCTGCCAGGTTCGTTGAGATCTTTAATGAGCAGCCGGACTACAGGTTTTGGGGGACTAAGAGACGAAGTAAATAACTCTGATAACTATGCTGAAAACATATTCCTTATGAGCAGCCTGATTGTAGCTATTCGGTACAATCTAAAGGAAGAGCTACTGGGCTTAGACTGTAGGTAAAGTCTATAGGTAGAGTCAATAGGTAGAGTCATAAGGTAGAGTCATAAGGTAGAGTCAATAGGTAAAATCTAAAGGTAGAGTCAATAGATAGATTCATAAGGAAGAGTCAATCGGTAGAGCTATTGAGTAGAATCTATATCAAGAGCTTCTGGGCTTAGACATTAGGTAAAGTCAATAGAAATAGAATCTATAGCAAGAGCTTCAGGACTTAGACCATAGGTAAAGTCAATAGGTAAAGCTATTGAGTAGAATCTATATCAAGAGCATCTGGGCTTAGACATTAGGTAAAGTCAATAGAAATAGAATCTATAGCAAGAGCTTCAGGACTTAGACCATAGGTAAAGTCAATCGGTAGAGCTATTGAGTAGAGTCTATATCAAAAGCTTCTGCGCTTGACCGTAGGTAAATTATATAGGTAGAGCTATTGAGTAGAGTGTAAAAGAAGCGCTTCTGGGCTTAGACCTCAAGTAAAGTCTCTAGATAGAGGCATAAGGTAGAGTCTATAGATGGAGTCTACAGGTAAAATCTATAGAGTTTATTGGAATACTCAGGTATAATCTCTAGCGAGATTATTACATAGTTTCTAACTAGAACCCATAATATAAAGGTAGAACCCTATGACATTTCTATAACTCTAAGCAAAATCTTTATTATATCTAAGCATAGTCTGAAGTCACTCTGATATTGTCTATTGCTTTTAATATAAAAGCTAAGCTCTCATTATAAGAATTGATAGAGTTCATCAATATCTTTGACATTCCATTCATTTAGCCGGAAGCAAATCGGACCCAAATTCGTTGTGGTCTTTAATGAGCAGACGACTAAGGAACTTAGACATCTTCATTTCAATTGTTGTCTGCCCACATTTCGCCTACCCACCCCAACCCACTTCGGCAGTCGGCGTCACGAGACGCGTTTGCTTTTAATTGCATGAAAAACAAACTTCGCCCCCCCCCCTCCCCCTCCTCACCTCCTTTTTCCACCCCCTCCACTAAGGCAGCAGTAGCCGTGCTGACCATTTCATTAACTGGGCGCAGTCCGAACGAAAATGCTGTGGCGATTAGTTCACAGCCATAACACACCGACCAGGCGGCCCCCAACTGCCCATCTATGGGCATGTCCACCCGCTGGGGACCAAAACTAAACTATAAAATTTTATGAGTTTCTACAGGCTAGCACACACACACACTCACACACACACACACACACACGCATACGCTCAATTGGTTTCAGCTTTTTTCCATGTTTGCAGGTAGTTTAAGCTTTGCTCCCCCTCGCCCAGCTCCTCCCTCTGGCTGCCTCGTCGTTCGCCAAATTGCGCAAAATGTTAACAAGCAATTGAGCAGACAAACAAACAACTGTTGAAGAGGCGGCACAGAGGGCGTGGCTGGCATAAGGTGGCAGCTGTCGAATGTGGCCGTAGCCAACAACAACGACGACGTCTGCAATTGGAGCCGTCGTGCGTTGATTAGTTTAACGCGGCAAACGTTGCGGAAAGTTGCGACGGCTGCTCATTAAATCGAACCGCGCCGCCTTTTGGCTTATTAGTTCCAATGTGTCCCGTCTCCTGCTCCCTTTCGGTTAGCCCAATCTCCGGCTGCTGCGGCGCTATAAAATGCCTTTTTATATCGAGCTGCTGCTGTCGTGCACGGCTTTTACGACCTGTAAACGTCCGATCAACATAAACGCAAACGCAAACGTAAACGAGCGAGCGAGTAAAGGTGCTTTAATATTTTCTAGTCTCTTACTTTTCTTATGCATCTACTTAGACGGCACTCTGCTTAACATTTAATGCGTTCAACTTTCATGTGGCAAGCAGCACAAAGTGTCAATTTCAAGTTATGAGAATCGCATACAGAGGCAATACAAAAAAAAAAAAAAGAGTATGCTGCATATTTACTTGGAAAGTTTATTTATGTGATAATTCCATAGAGTTTAATTCATTCACTTTGAATGCTTAAGAGAATTAGGGAATTCCATTTTACAATCTGAGAATCACATAGAGGAGCGCTAATATGCTATATGCAAGTTTGTAGTTGCTCATTATATTATTTCATATATCATTCAATTTCAAATATTATAATTCTGCATTCATTTGACATTCAGAGAGACAGCGTTCTGAAAGTTCAGTTTGAATTCGTGAGAATCGCATAGAAAGGTAATCGATATGCAGCGTCTTGGCGTTGGCTTGCATGTCACTCAATATAATTTCATATGTGTATTTTTGAGTGATATGAAGTTCTGAGTTTTTGAGATTTGCATAGAGCGGCAGCTGAAATTATTGTTTTAAAATTTCCATTTCGATCAACGCATATTGAGTTCAATTTAGTTGCATATCTAAATCTATGTAGTAGGGCATCAAATTCAACTCAGTTTTCTGAGAAGCGCATAGAAAGGCAATTGTATTATATTGGTTTAGCACATATAGCTTAAGAGTTTGTAGGTTTAAAATTATGTTTGTGAAGCTGAAGGAAGCAATTAAGTATCACTGAGAATTACATAGAGAGGCAATTGCAATATGAAGAGTGCATCGCACTCTCTTCTCCCTCGATATGCTGAGAATCGCATGGAAAGGCAATGCCAATATGTAGACATGTAGAAGAGATTACACATTCTCTTTTTATCTCTCTCTTCTCTCTATCTCTCTCTCTCTCTCACTCTCTCTCTCTCTCTTCTCTCTCTCTCTCTCTTCTCTCCCTCTCTCTCTCTCTCTCCCACTTCTCTCCCTTTCTGGCCCTGCTGAGAATCACATAGAAAGGCAATGAGTTACTTTTGCTTTTGTCATGCATCAACTTTTCAATTACTTGGCGCTCTCCCTGGTCACCTCTCGACTCGGATAAGCATTATATTCCGTAAACTTAATTTATGTTAAACTTCCTTTCTGGCATATGCTTCAATACATATGGCGCTCTCTGCCTTTGCCTCTGCCACTGCCACTGACTTTGACTCTCTCATTCAGCCGCCTGCTGTAAGGCACAGACTCAGCCCCGAGAGCCCGAAAGCTCCATTGTCAATATTGACTCGTTGCGTGGAAATCGCGCAACTTTTTGTGCCTGCGGCATAATAACTGTCAAAAATCTTTCAAATTTTAATCAACTTTATTTTTAGCTCTGCTATTTGCTCTGGCACACGTCGAGCCCCATTGCTGTTGCCTCCATCCCTACTTCATCCCCCTTTTGGTTCACGTGCGTGAAAAGTTTGCAGTCTTCTGGCTTTTCATTTTTCTTTTCCGTGTGTGTGTGTGTGTGTGTGTTTTCTTCTTTTTTTCTTTTTTTTGTCTTAGCCAAACAAATATGAACATAACTGTAAATGTGTGACAGCGCCGCCCGCCTGTAAAATCTGTCTGTTTGCCTATGCAAGCCGGGAAAGTATTAAAGACGCATTTAATTAAGTCGAAATTGTTGGCAAAGTGATGAGGGCGAAGCCCCCAAATGTGGCCAAGACGGAAGCCAAAGCAAGCCCAAGAATCAGGCTAAGAGCTGAGAGAGCCGAGCGCTGACTGCAAAGAGCTAAAAGTTGGCTTTTATTTTACAGATTTTTCAATTTAATCATAAGAAAGTTCGCTTACATTTCGAATATTTATATTTGCAATGGAACTGAGAAAGAGAGAGAGAGAGAGAGCGAGAGAGAGAGAGAGAGATTACTTTATAGACTCATCAAAATTGAAAAATACAAATGAATGTGTGGAAAGAGTTGATGCAAACGCGAGTTCCAATAAATTAAAAGTTATATATTCCAATAATATAAAAATAAATTGAGAGATTTTTCATTAAAATTTTAAGTCAATTCAAGCGAATTTGAGGCACAAAATATTAATTTTTTTTTATTTATATTTTGTATTTATTTTATATTTTGTATTTTTTTTTAACTTTTTTTAGTGACTTTGACTGCAAAGGACAAGCATGTAATTAATTTAGATAAATTTTCAGAGCTGCACTCATCGAACGATGCCAATGAAAATATAGAAATGAAAAATGAAAATAGAATTTTAGGATATGTTGGTTTTAATGAAAAGGAGTAGGGATATCAAATAAAAATATATATATATACATAACATAATCTACAAGAAATTTTATTCAAATGAGAGTCCAGTCGCTGCTTGCATTTGTATGTGTACATTCTGAGAATCGCATGGAAAGGTAATGCCAATATGTAGACATGTAAAAGAGATTACACATTCTCTTTTTAACTCTCTCTCTCTCTCTCACTCTCACTCTCTCTTTCTGTGTGTGTATATAAAATAGGCTGAGAATAAGTGGAATATCAGCTCTCAGCTTTGTACAGGGTATGCCATAATCGAGCAGTCTCAACTATAGCACTCATACTTATTTCGTAATACTGGTCAAGCTACGAGCGCTGTTCAAGCCGTTACGTCGTGAGAGGGAATATTTATATAAAGAATTAAGAGTATGAAATATAATGAGAATGAGCGATAGAACGAAATCTCTACAAATATTAGAACTAATAATAAAAAAAAATAAATAAATAAATAAATAAAGTTCATATTATTAAATTAAAATGCTGGGCGTTTAACAACAAAAATAACTCTGAAATAATTTTATCATATAAAAAAAAGAATTTTAATAATTTTATAACTGTAAAATTATAATTTTATTAATTTAATTTATTATTAATTATTCATTTATTATTATTAATATTTTTTTTTAGCTACTAATATTTGTGAAAGTTCATTGTTAATTCACTTTAAAATAGTTTTATCATTTATAAAAAATAATAATAATAACTTTATCACTGTATACAATTCATATTCTATAATTATAATTTTATTAATTTAATTTATTATTATTATTATTTTTTTAGTTACTAATATTTGTGAAAATTTAATGTTGATTCAGATATTCATTAAAATTAAAAATATATATATATATATATGTAATAAAATAAATAAATAAAATAAAATAAAATATATGAATAAATAATATTGATAAGTATTATTTACTTCTAATTTTATTAAAATTACAAATAGTTAATGTTAATACTACAAAATTTTTATTAATTAATTAATTATTGTTTTAGTAAGATATTTTGTTTTTCCTATTTAAAACCTTCAATGTATATTCGCTGTCTTAGCCTTGTACATGTTTATTCATGCTTGCTTATCATTAGTCTTATGTAGGTACAACCTACGCTTAGCTGATTTTTAATTTCTCTCTATTACTTTACCCACTCTCCTTCGCCTTCTCACATCGCCCACTCTCTCCACACAGCTCAGCTGTCAAAGCTGTCAAATGGCAAACGCCTATCTACCAAAAAAAAAAAATAAAATAAAATAAAATAAAGTAAAAAAATAAAAATAAAAAGTGAGAGCTGAAAGAAAAAACCAAGCTGCGCCCACTCCACCTGATTTGCCCCACCTGCGAGTCGCGTGTTGTTTGTCAGAAAATTTAACGCGTAAGTGGAAAAGCATAAAAACAGCAACAACAACAACAACAAAGGGCATTTCCAGGAAGAAAACACCAAAAAAAAATGCTGTTAAAATTATCAATGAAAATTTGTAAAAAACCACCCGAGCGACCATTGATAAGGCAAACGCAAAACACAAACCGAATCCGCATCCGATGCAAATCGGGCAGCAAGCGCCGCACCATCCCGGACCAAACGAGACGTGTAAATGGACCTTGGCTGCCCGTTGACTGACTGACTTAGCGCTGAGCCACCCAACCACCCAACCACCACTACAACACCAGCCCACCCACTCTCATCACTCAAATGCAAAATGGCGATTATTCATAAATCATTAAACACCATTTGGCGATGCGCGATGGGTCGGGGGGTGGGATGGGTGAAGTGGTTGGGTGGGGCTCGGGTGGTGCGTGTCGCGGTCGCTGCTGCTGCCTTTTAAATTTTTATCGCTTGCCCAACAAACGCGGACGAAGAAAAATTCCTAATGAGCCAAAAGAAAAGCCAGCCAAAAAAAAAAGTTAAAAAACTTCGGAAAAAATCAAAGGCCTTTGCTGACCGGGGAAATGGAATGGACAGAGGGGTGGGGCAGGGTGCATCACGCAGTATGGTGCTGGGGGGGGGGGGGGTGGTAGGTAAATTTCGTGGGCTCCTTAACAAGGCAGCAGGCATACGGCTATATCTTCAGCATTTGCTAGTGCCACACCCACAGCCACTAGCATTGAGGACCGCCCTCCCCAACCCCCCTCCCTCGTCCACGGTTCATGAAGACATTAAAAATTTTGTTTGATACTTTGGCCGGCTGGGCCGCTGTTCTGGTCGTTTGATTTCCGCTTCCGTTTGCCGTTGAGATTAAAAAACATTTTTCGTGCGTTTTTTCCCTCGTTTTATTTTTTATTTTTTTTTTTCTGGCTCGACGGCGACGTCTGCTGCTGTCGACTATCTGCGTATCTGTGAGATACATTAAATTAAAAATTCATCTTTAATCAAAAATTATTGTTGCCATGCGCAACACACAGAGATTGCTGCAGCGACGCCGAGGGAAGGGGGCGTGGCATAGACCGCAGCTTCGCATAGTTGACAATATATTAAGGTTTTATTTTCGGAAAATGTGTGGTCTCCAGGAGGGGTGCGGGGGGGGGAGGGGGCGTGGCCATATTGTAAGTGCTTGTAGTTAGACGTTTAACTGAAGTCAACTGCATTTGCTGGAAGAAGAAGATGAAAGAAATACATGAAAAAAAGAGAAGATGTTGGATGGTATGAATTGAGGATTGGGTTTGAAATCTGCTTTACAATGGTGAATAGTCTAATATTAGTTAGTTAATAGTATTAAAAAATAGTAGAATAGTCTAGTATTTGGGGGCTTTTAATTTAAAAAAAAAAAAGAACCAGAAGAAAGAAATATAAAAAATATACTTAAAAAAAGATGTATATAAAAAATAATTATATAAATACTTATACATATATAATATTTAAAAATCTTTTAAGAATTTGCACAAATCATTTAGATAATTTGTGGAGAAGAATAAATTTGAGAATAAAAATAAAAAAAAAAATAAATAAAAAAGATCGCACGATATTAAAAAAAAAAAGAGATTTATTTTGAAGAGTTTTATTGATAAATAAAGAGATATTCATGCGAAAATTATTCCCTCTCAATTCTTTTAACATATACGTATATTTCCTTATGCTTCCTAACTAAATGAATTAATTTTATATACATATATTATTTAGTATATGTATATAAAATTAATTCACAATATTTATCCTCTTACTCGCTTACAGCAATAGTTTTTTTCAGCGACTACGAATATTTTTCAGCAAGAGTTGCTTAAAAGTCTGCTTTCCACACTTTATCCACAGCATTTCTTAGACTTCATCCGGAAGCGCCGTACGCTGCATTAATTTCTCCATCTGAACATCTTAACAATACTCCAACAATAGAAAAATATATTTATATTTGATAATCAAAATACTAAAGATTCGGTCTTTGAAAGCCAACTTGCCCTTATCCGTGCACTCAAATTTACCCATGGGAAATCCTTATCGAATTTCCCCAAAAAATTTTATTGTTTGTCATTTTGCCTTAAACTTCCCGTTTAACTCGTTTGAATACAAAAATATTTCCCAACTACCTACCAGCGGCCCATTCCACAATTCCCTCCCCACCCCACCACATACACATACATACATAAGCCTGTCAATTTTTTGTTGTTCTTTTTTTTTTTTTTGTATGCAAAGTCGTCTTAAGCGTCGGTTATCAAATCCAAGCAAATCAAGCTCAGGCAGACATGCCGTCTCCCTCACTCTCTCGCTTGCCGACAACAATGGCAACAATGACAAGTAAACGGTATTAAAGTCAAGTAATAACAACAACAAAGCGCGCAAGCACATGCCTCACGCACACACACACACACACGCGCACACAGACAAGACCATTTGCCTATCAGAAAGTTTTGATCTTTGATTGTGTGACTCGGCTTTTTAACTAATTTGCGCCACCTTCAAGCAAAAAACACACACACGCACACATACTCACACTCTTGCCTTCACTCCTACTCTCACTCACACTCACAGTCTGTCTTCCATTCACTCACACCATTTGGCTTCACTTACACACACGCTATTTCATTTTTCCATCTCTTTTGCCCCGCCTGCTTAGCTTGACAAAACGCGCAAAAACCGCATGCAAAACGCGTCACATGCAGTCGCTGGGGAATTAACGGCTCACAAGCCAACACACACACACATACACACGCTGTAAAATATTTTGCATACGTTTACATTCGCCCCTCTATTGCTTTTATTTGCGCAATATTTTGCTGATAATAACAAATTCGCGAATATGTTTATCTGCGTTTTCATTGCCGCCGTCTTTGCTACGTCAACTTCGCCGCGCTTCGCCTTGCCCTGCCATGCCTTGCCTTGCTCAGTTTTTTTTTTCTTTCGCCTCCCTTCGTCTTTTTTTTTTTTTTTTGTGTGATTCTTTCTCTTGGCAAACACTTCTTGTAACTGCCGCTGCTGCTGTTGATATGAAGCTTTCGAGCTTCCGATTTGCCGTTGCTTTTATTTCTGTTGTTGTTGTTGTTTTTTTTATTTTTTTATTTGCTTCTTTTCTTTTTGTCATTTGCCCGCGTGCCGCTAATTCCATTTGAGATGTAACGAAAACGAAAATGACATCAATTTATTTGTTGTGTATTTTCATTGCTGTTGCTCTCGCTTCCTCTCGCTTCCTCTTGCTCACTCTGCATGCTTGGAGTGTGACAAGGAATTTGCATGGCTTGACTTACGCGTCATTTAGGGTTAGATTAATATCAGAAGAAGAAGAGAAAGAAAAAAAAATAAATAATGAAAATAATAAGAAAACGCATTAATTCAGCATGTTGAAATAAATTTAAGAAACTATGTGGATGGAATCTTATTTCATGCATAAAATTTACTTTATTTATATATACATATATAATGCATATAAATAAAAATAAAATATATATATATATATATATATATATATATATATATATTCTGGCTGAAAAACACTTAAGAGATCAACTTCATCATCTGCCGTGCTGCGGCCGAGCGCGAGTTAAAAATGCAAACAATAACAACAATTACACCCAAAGGATCAGTTGAAAAGTCAATCAACTGCTGGGAGACCTGGCCGAACGCAATGGAATGGCATGGAATGGCACGACGGAACGGTGTGGGAACTTGTTGAAACGGACGAAACAGCAACCGCAAAGTAACCACAAAAAAGCAAACAACAGCAACAACAACAACAACAACGACGGCAACAACGATGCACAGGAGAGAGCTCACTGGGCGACCACACAGGACGCGCCCACCCACCCCCAGGCAGGCCGCAGCGCAACCTTTTCGGGCCAAATATTTGTGTGTGTTTGTATTTTATTTTTATTTATTTTGTATTTTTTGTTATTTACAAAAACCATAAATCAATTGGACACGCCACACACACACACACACACACACATATATATATATACATACAAATGCAAATCTATTTTTAAATGCGAAATAATACGAATCCAGGCGAAAGGAAGATAGAGATTGCCGCGGAACGGGACGGTGTGCGAGCGAGATGGCGCTAACCCCCGCGGCCATGCGTTGAAAATTGTGCGCTGCGAAACAAACAGAAAAAGGGGCAAAAAATGCCGCAAAAAAAAATATATATATATATATATATCAGCGACGTACGGCGAAAAGGTCGTAGCAGAGTAACAGACAGAGATAGAGTGAGAGAGAGAGAGAGAGAGGGAGCGAGTCAAAAGCAGCGGCTAACGGACAAAGGCCACGCGGGAAAAGCCGCTGATACGACATGTGGGAAAAGTCGAAAAGTGTAAAAGTCAGCGCCGGCGAGTCGAAGAGCAAAAGAGACAAGGGCATAAACGAGAGTGGGTTGTGGGAGAGCAGGGGGAGGCGGGGCGAGACAATGTCGATGAAGAAGATGCGCCGCCGTCGACCGCCCGCTGGCAATGAAGAAGAAAAAAATAACCAAAAAAAAAAAAAGACACGAACAATAAAAATTCAACATTTTGCATGCCCAAAAGCAAGTCGAACGGGTTGCGTCTCCCCCTCTCTAAGGGGTAGAAAGACGAAAAAAAAAGAAAAAAAAACTGACATACTTTAAAAGCAAATGCCAAGGAGTGGAAAGTGAGATTCGGTCTAGCAAGAAAACGGCAGCCCAGCGGGCAAATACAGATTTGAATGTGGATAGAGGCGCAGCCCGAATGTCCATACGGATTGGATGGGGGATGGATGGGATGGGGCAGTTCGACATTAGTTTTGATAGACTCGCACGCATGTCTATGAAATCCTTTGCCAACAAATCAGGCAAGCACAAATGCCAACAGACCGAACGCCAAACGTTGGGGGAGACAAAGAGAGAGAGAGAGCTATACACAAATCTGATTACCGTTTGACGGCCGTGCCGCATTTCTTATGTGGTTTTGTTGTGTTTGCATGTCTTTTGGCAAAGTGGCAGGCTTATGGGCTTAGATGAGCAAAAGGTATGCGAGCAGCTGGCGGCACACTTTGCATATCAACTCAGAGTGGCCAGCGAGAGTGTGTGTGTAGTGTATTTACAGTTATGCCGAAATATGACCGAGTGCGAAAGCAGCGTGAGCATTGCATTTGTATGCGTGCGAGCGGGACGCATAGTGCCTGCACTTGCCGAACTCCTATTGAGTATTGAGTTGAACTAAAGCGAATATAGCATAAAGAGAACTGCTCACACACACACACACACAAACAGATGCCGACGCATTCACGTGCTTAACTCTGACTGGCTATCATCGAATATGCAACGGTGAATATGTGTGTGTGTATGTGTGTGTAACTGCATTAAACCAAAGACAATTCTTTTGTGGCACTGCAGACAGGGCATATTGATTTTGATATAAAGAAGGTGATGAAAGAAAATAATTATATATTTATTTATATGCTAAGCAGAATGATAAAATGAATCGATCGAGTTTATTATTAATGTTTATTTTTTTTTATTAATATTAGCATTAAAACCTAATTGACATAGGCATAGCCGAAACTAGTGTAGGGTGCATAAAATAAACTATTTGCGCTTTATCAAAAGATATTTTCACGCTAGCTACGTTGACAAAAAGAAAAAAAAAATGTATGTATACAAATGAAATGGAGAACTGAAGAAATGGAGCATGAAAAGCAGGCGAACAGGTAGCCAAAGCCAGCAAAAGGAAGCGCACCACAAAGATGATGATGATGAAGAGTAACGGAAAGTGTGCAACTACAACTGCAAGCAGCAGCAGCAGCAGCAGCAGAGGCAGCAGCAGTAAAAGAAGCGCTGCCAACTGCAAAAACGCATGACGGAAACATGTTTGGTGAGCGTATGGGTCCAAGTGTGATGGTGTGAGTGCGAGGGGGAGGGACATAGTGACAAAAAATAGATGGTGCGCACTTATTCAAATTAACATAAATCAAAAGAATTTGCTGCGCATAAAATATGAGCGCGCGACAGAGACAGCTAGCTAGCTGAAGCACATTGAGCATTGGGCGCTGACTGAGCAGAGCAGAGCAGAGCAGAGCAGAGGAGAACAGTTAGCAGTTGACTGAAAGTGACGTTGAACTAACTGTAAAAAGCAATGCGACTTACTCAGCTGCTTTGCTTTAGCTGTGCATTTGGTTGTAGTCGAGGCATGGATTGGGCATAGATGTGCAGTAAATAGGCAAAATAACTGTAAATACTTATGGAACTGCAAATGATTAAGTGAATGCATAGCATTGGCTATCTCATACAGCTTTAAATGCGAATTTTAATATTTTTATAATTTTAAATATATGGAAAATATTCCTTAATTTATTCTTTTTTTTTAATATATTTAAATTTTATTTTATATATATTATTTTATATTTGTCATATTTTTTATATCTATTATTTCCCTAAATTTACTTCATTTTTCATTTAAAAACTATTATCTAGTTTTTTTTTTTTTGTCTAGCTTTTTTTAAGCGCTTACCCGTTACGACATCGTAGATCTTATGGAATTCATCGGAAACTGCGCTGCGTATGCAAAAGTCCTTGCTCAAATGTAGCGTTATTCCTCTTACTCTCTCTCTCTTTCTCTCTCTCTCTCTCTCTCTCTCTCTCTCTCTATCTCTCTCTCTATCTCTCTCACACACTCTCTATCTTTCCCACTCTCACTCTCTCTGTGTCTGTGTGAATAACGTGAACATTTTTGCGATTTTTCATCATTTTTTTTCACTGTTTCTTTTATTTTTTTTTCGTTCACACCTTTCGTCGCGACGTTTTCGCATCATTTGCTCCGTTGTGGAGCATTTCCATTTCCATTGCCACTTCCGCTTCCGTTGATTTGTTGGGTGGGTGGTGCTGGGCGTTGGGCGTTGGGCGTTGGGCGTGGCAGGAAGTGGCTGCTTAAAAACGTCGCACACAGCTAAAAAGGAGTTGAAAGGCAGCGCCTCCGTTGACTGCTGCACATAATTTGTAACGATTTCGCAGCCGCAGATGTAGTTGCCAGCCCCCACACAGCTGCTGTCACTTCTACCCCATCACCTTGATTGCACCTTCTACTACTCCGCCCCCTTCCCCCACCCCACTCCATTCAAATGCCAATAGATGGCGCTTGACAGCGGGTTTGACGCGTGCATTTGGCTCAAATTGCTCGAATTTAAAATAAAGCCCGCAAAGACTTGCAAACCAACCCCCCCCCCCTCCTCCCTCTCAAGCTACCATAACCCCTATCACCATACGCCCCACCCTTTCGACTTGGTTTATCACGCTTCTTCTTCATTCGTATTTCGTTCATTTTTATTTTGTATATATGCGAATATAAATGAAATTTTTGTTGTTTGGACGTGACACATTTAGTTTGGATATATGACGATAGTCGTCGTCAGTCGTCGAGTCGTCGAGTCGCCAGCTCGACAATCGTTAGACAGGCGCGCATTTGCTCGTTAAGCACGGGCGCTCGAGCTTGGGGCGTGCATTGAAGGATATGAAGTCAAGGCGTAAGGCATCAAATAGCAAAGCGTACTTTCAGTTTCAACTGTTTGAGAAACCTTAGATAGGTTGCCCTACAAGGACCTCATGGAGAAAATCACCATGGTTATCCCTATATCGAAATTGCTGGAAATATCAATATGAAAATCTCATGTTTCATGGCATATACAGACACTTTTTCTCTGCAAGACACTCAATACACTATATTCATCGACGTAATCCCACAAATATATTCCCATTACTCTACTAGATAGTCAAACGATATATTTATCGTAACCCCTCTAATATATTCCCATTGGTTCTTCATGTTTTCCATTTGTAGCTGCTGCTTTTCTATAGATCTCTTATTGGTTAATATTTATATTCCAATAAGACTCTTCCAAACGATTTCTATTTTCTCCCTCTCTTATTAATATCTCTCATTTCTCAGCTACTGCCTTTATATACGCTTCTCATCATACTTTATACTTTTATGTTCCTTTCTATTCAATTCAGTTCTTATAGGTACTGCCTTTCTATACGCTTCTCATAAACTGACTGTTAGATGTTTATTAATACCGTTCGATTCAATTCTCATTAGCTACCTCTCATTTATAAGAACTGCCATTCTATGCGCTTCTCATACTGATATTCTTTTGTATACCACTAATACCCTTCTAGTCGATTCTCTTCAACTTTTATCTGCTCCTCTCATTACTAGCTACTGCCTTTCTATGAGCTTCTCATAGGGCTGATTCTCATAAACTGTCTTTCTATACATTTGCCATAATATCTTGTATATCAATAATACCCTTCTTTTCGATTCTCATCAACTCTTATCTTCTCTCATTTGCAACTATTGCCTTTCTATGCACTTCTCATTACAATTATTACTGCTTGTAAGTAAATTGTAGCTCTCCATTCGATTCCCATGCATTTATATATCGAAAATCTACAAAAAAAAAAAAAAAACTTATCAACATTCAACTAAATCTAACCACTCCCCGCCTGCTTCACCTTTAGCAACTGTTACACCTTTCGCTTAGGCTTTTGGCTGTCTATATTCCTGCCCCTTAACTTGGGATCGTTCGCTCGCCCCATGCAATACGCTAATGTGCCATAAATCACATGTACTCAATGTCAGCTCAATGAACTGCAAGCGCCACAGTTGTAGTTACAGTCAGAATGTTCTCCACCCCCTTTCGGGCTGTCGCACTCCTTTACTAGAGATATGACAAGCATAGAGCCCCAGCTCTAAGCTGGCACACTGTAAAGCTCGACAGAATTTCAGATGCTAGTTGGCAGTTCGTAGCGGCAGCAGCAGATGCAAAAGTGAAGCTGGCGTCGCGTTATTTCTGGAATTCCTTGAGTACATTTCGATGATAAGCAGCAGGCAGAGCAAGCACATGTGTAGCTGCAGAGAGAGAGAGAGAGAGGGAGAGAGAGAGGGAGATGTTGCTTGAGAGTTTTCTTAACAATTTGTCATGCATGGAACGCCAAATATGCCGAAAGGAGAAAAATGTATTAAAGGCAGCCGCCCAACAGTCGAAGATGTAGAAATGCGAGAAATGCGCAAATAAATCATTTCTTTTGCGTGTCTCTTTTTTTTTTGCCTACAGTATGAGTGAGTGAGTGGGTGGGTGGATGGGTGGTTAGCGTAAGGGGCTGACTGTGTCTGAAGTAGTTTTTTTTTTTCTTTCTTTCTTCTTCTACTTCTTTTGGTTTAGCGAGCACTTGAAATATTTTCACGTGTTTCGCACAAATGTCAAATACAGTCAAGGAGTGAAAGAGAGAGGAGGTGAGGGAGCGATAGGGTAGATGTTTATAAACATAAATCAAAAATTGCATTCACACACACACACACACACTCACACACGCACAGCTGGCACTCGAGAATGTATTGAAATGTAACGCATTTATTTTCATTTCGAGCGCTGCCCGCAAAAGTATGCTATGCAAAAAGGCGCAGCGGCGCATGGCTGTGTGTGTGTGTGCGTGTGTGCGTCACTAATGTGACAGTCGGCAGCCCTTTAAGCTGCTGCTGTCGAGCCATAAGCACTTTATTGGATCATCAGACTTATTTTGATATGAGGCCAAACAAAAATATGAACAACGAAAAAAAAAAGAAAAAAAGAAAAACGAAGCAAGTGAATCGCATTCACTGTCTATTTGTGTGAGTGTCTATGGGTGTGTGCGTGTGTGTGTGTGTGTGTGTGTGTGTGGCAGGCATTGACATTTTGCAAGCGCACAGGCTCATAAATTCTTGTCAGGCAAAGACGCAGCAAAGGACTCGCTGCTCTCAGGCTCACTCCTCAGTCGAGCATTGTCAACTTTGGCTCAAGTTATTTTCATTTGTGTAACATTTTTGCATACTTTGACGCACGTTTGCCCATATGTATGTGTGTGTGTGTGTGTTAGTGTGTGTGTGTGTCTCTGTCGACTACATTTTGACAAATCTACTTAGGCATTTTCTTTGGTTTTGCTTTGTTTATTTATGTTTATTTGTGATTTATTTCGATAACATAATAAATATCATGCATGTCTACGTGCCGCAGCTAGAGACTGTCTCTCTCTCTCTCTCTCACTCTTCCTCTTCCTTTCCCTCTCTGTGTTATTGTGCCTTGCATTATCTTTAGCTGAAGTTCACTTAGCATTGAATGATATGACATCTACTTAGTTAGAAGAAATATTTATTAATGCATTTTCCGCTGCTGTTGAATTGGATTTGTCAGCAGCTTAGAGGGAGAGAGAGAGAGAGAGAAAGATATATATATATAGATAGTGTATGTGATATATTTATAATAGGGATAGATTCTGTTATCGCATACTTCATGTGATTTATCTAAATTGATTTATTTTGAATATAGATTGATTGATATATAGATTGATTATTGTTATCCGTTTTTTTTAAATAAAAAAATATTTGAAAAAATATTTAGCTTTAGAAAGTTAAGGCATTATAATTTTTCACAAAAATATTTTAAAACTTAAAATATTAAACTTACTGCTCTAGCAAAAATATATTGAAATAAATGCAAACGCTTGTCCGATTTGGCATTGGAGCCACTGTATATGGAAGATTGAGCAATATATATATATAGTGTATACAAGATTTGTAATGCAAGAGCATTGTTAACAGATAAAAATTAACTTTGATTGACAGCTGATTGCCTTAACTTTTATGTTGTGTGATATACATATGTATAAATTTATATAAAACTTGTAAAATGAGCTGGAAGATGGAATTAACTATAAACAGTCATATTATGCAAATTCTATAGGCAAGATCAACCGAAAAGAAATCATACTCTCTCTCTCTCTCTCTCTCTCGATCTCGCTCTGAACAACAGTCTTCGGTTCTTTTCATTTTTATTTCGGTTGAGTTGACCTATTCGTGTGACGCTCGTTTAACGACGAACATCGTTTCGGGAGTGAAACGATTGACGTTCGTACACTGAGAGTCAGTAAGTGAGCAGAGAGTCAGCAAAAAGTGTATGCAATCGGTCTTCTCAATCACACACACGAATGCAATTGATGTGCTTAACGAAGAGAACTCTCCCACACATATAGCAATGCATACACAAAAGACTTTTCGCTTCATTCAGCTCAGTCAAATATTCGTGGAGTAATCAGAGCGAAACAAGAAATTATGGCGAGCCGATTACTATGATGAACTCGTTGATGAAACACTGTAATCGATTGCTCTCTGAGTATATTCTCAGAGTTTGAGTAAGTGATACTTAAATGCAGACATTGAGAAATTGCAGAGAGAAACAAGATAAACCTAATTATGATTTAAATTTGAAATCAACTTATGATAACTTTCTATATGCATATATGTTTAATATATATATACATACATACATACATATAATAAAATTAGATAAATTTTTGAATATAGTAAATATATAAATTTACAACAATTTGGAATGTACTGGGTATATGCGTACCTTTTATGTTATTATTATTATTTTTATTTATTTTTTAAAATCATTTGTAACATTCATTTCAAAAAATTATATTAATCGGAGATAAAAGTAAAAAAAAAAAAAATAAAATAAAAATAAAAATAAAATAAATAAATAAAAATTATATTATTCATTTAATACTGTTATTTTTATTATTTTTATATATTTTTATTTATTTATATGCTTATTTTTTTACTTAATATTAAAAGGAGATAAATAAAAATTAAATAAAATAAATTTAAACAAGTAAGAAGGCTCTAGTCGAGACGGCTCGACTACGAGATACCCTGAACCCTGACAAAAAAATATTCTTCTTCTTACCGCACGTATATTTTACGCGCCCTCTGCTAACCGCGCAGTTGCTGCCGACGGTTGGGGGTGGGATGGGCTGTACTTTGAACGCTTATAACTCCATTTCTAGATGGACTATCTTCATGAAACTTTCAGAATATATTAATAACATTCAAATCTGTCCATTTGCAAAATTACAAGTCTCTAGTATTTGAAATACGTTTTTTTCAAATTGGGGGCGAAGGGAGCGTGGCATCCAAAATCTGAAAATTACATAATCTGCGTATCCATAATATCTATCTAAATATACAAATTTGAAGTCTCTAGCTAAAACGGTGTAGAAGTTATGCTCAAAAAACCTAAAAAACGTAAACGAATTTTCGATTTTTTATCGATAATTAAGGAATGGGATGAGTTATCGAAAAAACAAAATAAACTTGTACTGCGTAACTAAGATACGAGTGTTCATGTAAAATTTCAGCTCTCTAGCTTTTGTAGTTTCCGAAATCTCGACGTTCATACGGACGGACGGACGGACGGACGGACGGACGGACGGACGGACGGACAGACGGACGGACGGACGGACGGACGGACGGACAGACGGACAGGGCTATATCAACTTATTTTTTTGTGCTGATCAAGAATATATATACTTTATGGGGTCTGCGACGTCTCCTTCTGCCTGTTACATACATTTTCACAAAAACATTATACCCTGAATTTCCATTTTCAATGGATTCAGGGTATAAAAATAAAATAAATAAATAAAAATTATGTTATTCATTTAATACTGCTATTTTTATTATTTTTATATATTTTTATTTATTTATATATTAATTTTTTTTACCTAATTTTAAAAGGAGATAAAAAGAAAAAAATCAAATAAAATAAATTAAAAAAATAAAATAGAAAAAATAATAATATAAATGTAATATTGTTATTTTTATTATTTTTATATATTCTTTTATTTATGTATATACTTATTTTTTACTTAATATTAAACGGAGATAAAAAGAAAAAAATTAAATAAAATAAATTTAAAAAATAAAAATAATAATATAAATGTAATATTGTTATTTTTATTATTTTTATTTATTTATATACTTATTTTTTTTTTACTTAATATTAAACGGAGATAAAAAGAAAAAAATGAAATAAAATAAAATTAAAAAAAAATAAAAATAATAATATAAATGTAATATTGTTATTTTTATTTATTTATTTTGATTTTTATTTTATTTATTTTTATTTTTCTTGTTATCTCCCTTTAATATTATTTACTCAAAATCTGTTCATATAGTAAAGCTTATGGATTACTGTGTAATTTTAATACAACCTTAATATATTTTTGAAAAATTACTACAATAAATCACACATAATGTACTATATATATATATATATATTACAGTGTAGCTACTTACCATATCTTACAGGGTATTCTGTACTTGTCAATCAATGCATTGATACATTTTAGTTAATCCTTTTTTTTTCGATTTTCCATTTGCTATTTAATTTCTGAACATTTGCTGCACACTTGCGCTAGACCACGCCCAACTGCCACACAAGCGCCCCCCCCCCCTGCTTAAGAGTCGCCCCTCTGGGCAGCTGTCAAAATCAAATTATGGCGAATTTCCCATTAGTTTTAATGGAGGTGCTCGGCTATCAAAGCGCTGCAGGTGAAATGCGCCGCCAACAGCATTTCGATAGACAATTTTCTTTCATTTTCTTAGCTTCTCCCTCGCCCTCTCACTCTCTCTCTCTCTCTCACTAGTGCCCAGTTTTATGTAGCTGCGCTTCTTCTTCTTCTTTTTTTCTACGTTCTTTCTCATTTTCCATTTATTTATTTTATATTATTTCCCTCTCTTTTCGTTCATTTTTTTGTTGTTGTTGTTGAGCGTCTTCCCACTCCACGCGCGCCCGCCGGCTGGCCAAGCGAAAGCAGGAAATATCTTTGGCCAGCCGCAGCCTCCGTCTCAGCCTCGACTCAGCCTCAGCCTCAGCCTTCTCTCTTCGTTCACTTATATAGATGACAACGCCTCATCGCGCAATTTGTTTACCTTACATTTTGTTGGCTGCCTGCTCTCACATTTTCTTTAGCTTTTCCTCAATTTTTTCTTTATTTTTTCCCTCTCTCTCTCTCTTTCGCTCTCTCTCACTGAATTTGGAAATTGGTACATTAGTGTTGCCCACTTAACAAGTTTAAGGAGCCCTCGAGTTTCCACCCAAGGACACCCTTACGACTCACTCACACCAACAAACCATCCTCATGGCCCCCACCTCCTCCCAACCGCCCCCTTTGCTGGTGGCGCCGCCGCGTTGCGTATTAAAATTAGTGATTAATTTTTACGCTCGAAATATGCAAATGTGTTGCATTGATGAATACATTCACTGACTGTGCGTGGCGTAGTGTGAGTCACTGGGGTGGGCGTGGCATGTCGAGGCGTCAGTTCATTTTCTACTTCATTGCCAAAGTTCGAGGTTCGAGGCGGTCCGCTGGGAATCGAGCGTCGAGTCTTCGCTTGCTCAAGGAAATGAAAAATTTTTATGTCATATTTTTATTTAATTTTTTTTTTTTTTTATTTTTACATTTTGTTTTTTTTTTTTTTACTTTTCTGCTTTATTTTCCATCTTCTTCAGCCAGCGGCTGAAATTGATTATGGATGAACGCCGTGGCAGAAGTCGTGCGGCGCGTCGCATCGCATCGCGTCGCAATTAACATTATTTTTAATTCCGAGCTGCCCACTTTCGAGGCGCGCTAATGAAGCATGCAAATCGCCGAATCAGGACGAAAAGCGGAAACGGAAATGGGAGCAGGAGATGGCCACTGAGTGAGTGGGGGAGACTGAGAGAGTGAGGGAAGCTTGATAAGTTGCGCTCGTTGCGAGCGCTTAACTTAATTTTCTCTATTAGTGTCGAATTTTTAATCTATTTCTCTCTCTCTCTCTCTCTGTCGCTCTCTCGCGCTCTCTCTGCCAACTCTCTACTCGCCAATTGATATGCAAATCGCAGCAGCAGCTAAAAAAAAGAAAGAAAGAAAGAAACTGTAAATTTCTATGTACATAAAAAGTGAAACGAAATGCGGAAAATTTCAGTGCCCACTTTTCCATTTCCTTGCAAATTAATGTGCTATGCATCATTTAGTAAATGATTGTTGTTTTCTTATTTTGACATCTTCATACCCATTGCCAATGGCGTCACGAGGTATATTGATTGAAATTACAGTTAGGAGGAGGCGCGTTATCGAGCTCATGAATTAGTGATCTGATAATATCTGTGCGCTCATCGGCTCATCTGTTCATATGTCCATCCTGACTATCTGCCCGTACTTTCTATTATTTGTCTGTCTGTCTATTATCCCCTCTATTCGTCCGTTCATCTGCCTGATCATGTGTCCATCCCTCTGATCGTCAGCTGACCCGTGTATTGGTCTGTCTCTTTCGTCCTTCGGCCAATTCGTCTATTCATCCGTCCATTTGTCCATATGTCTTCCGTCTATGTGTCCATTAATCATTCCTCTGCCTCTTTCCATCCTCTCGATCGTCCATAGGCGTGTCCGGTATTTCGGTCTTCAATCCTTACATCTAGCTATCTATTCGCCCAACCATCCATCCATCGAACCATCCATTCCTCCAGCCATCCTTGCGTCTGTCCATCCATTCTATCATTCATCCTTCCATCCATCCTTCTATCCATCCTTCCATCCATCCTTCCTTCCATCCATCCATGCATCCTTCCATCCATACATCCATCCATCATTCCATCTATTCATTCATCCACCCATACACCCATACATCCATACATTCATACATCCATACATCCACCCTTCCATCCATCCTTCCATCCATCCTTTCATCCATCCTTCCATCCATCCTTCCATCCTTCTATCTTTCCTTCCATCCATCCTTCCATCCATCCATTCGTCTATCTATCGTTTATTCGTCCATCCATCCATTCATCCGCCTATCAATTCGTTAATACATTCATCTCTCCGTCCGTCCTTTCATCTGCCCATCCAACCATACATTCAAATATCCATCCATCTGTCCTTACATCTGTCTGCCTATCCGCGTTTGTCCATCCATGCTTCCATGCATCCATTCCATCCATCAATCCATCTTTTTATTTATACATCCATACATCCAAACATCCATCTATCCTACCATGCATCCATTCCATCCATACATCCATCCACCCATCCACCCATACATCCATACATCTATCCGTTCCTCCGTCTGTCATTCTTCCCGTTTATCCATTCTTCCATCCATTTCATCAATCCTTATTCATACATCCGTCCATCTGTTTGCCTATCCGCATTTGTTCATCCATTCCATTCCATCCATAGCCTAGAAACTTGAATAGATTATAGTTTTCAGCACAAACTTTGCCGCGTTTCAGTTGCTGCCAAATATCTCTAAAGTGCATCTACGCTTTTCTTCTATTTCCTTTACCTCTTTTTTTTTTTTTTTTACTCAGAACTGGTTGCAAGGCATCCTTTAGGAATCGCTTTGCCTGGCGCCTAGGTGCCAGCAGGAACAACAACAGTTGTTGTCGCCCCGCCTCCTTTTACGGCTTTGCCCTTTCTACATTAAGAAATTAAAATCTGCGATAGAAAAATGCAAAAGGAAAACCGTTTGCCATGCGAGGCGCACGCAAATGCAGTGCAATGGGAGCGGTCCAGGGGTAGGGGGCGTGGCAGTTGCGGAAGTGGGACGTACGACTATGAATGTGGGCGTGATTGGGGTTGGGGGTGGATGGAGAGATGTGAGAATGTGTGTTGGATAGCAATGGAGAATTGCTGCACATGTGGCGCGCTCTCAACGCGAATGTTTTGTTATTTTTGTAGAAGTTTTGTAATTGCGGAAACGGCAACTGCTTCAGTTTTTAGCTACACACTCGAGCCCAGAGACTTGGCGACTCCGGCATATCTGTGTGGACTACGCCGGAGTCTGTTGCTCAAGTGTTCAATATAAGAGAGAGTGGGAGACAGAGAGAGAGAGAGAGAGAGGGAGAGGGAGGCGCCCTCTCTTCAGCAGGCAGCCAAAGTTGCAAAACTTGAAGTTATGGACGCGTAAATTGAAAATACACAAGAACACGAGCCCACACACCAGTTATACATATATATATATATATATATATATATATATTATATATATACACGATATGCATATATATATATATATGCAGATCCAACTCTCACACATGGCAGACAAATAGCTGGCGCATGTAGCGCGCTCTGCTTCACATTATTGAAACTATAAATTTCTAGAAGCAATCTTTTGTGGCCAGACAAGCTAAAGGGAAGCTGGCAGGGGTAGGCGGCGGTGGGGGCGTGTTGCACATAGCAAACACAGTGGCGAGCGAGTCACACGTCGCTACAGGACCAAGCACCAAGGACCAAGGACCAACAGGCGCTCTAGTTTATATTTGTTGTGTTTGCATTGTAGTTTTAAGCAGCGCCTCCTTTGACTAGCTCCCGCCTCCTGCCAGTCGATCTTCTTGGTTGCCGCCGTTGCGTCGATGTTGTGGTCGAAAAGTTTTCTCATTTCGCGTAGCAGCGTGGCAGTTACATTTCCACGATTCCTCATTTCCCGCTTGCTCCTGCCACAGTCACTCAGCAGTTGCGCTGCCCTGGGGCTGGGCAAGACGAGTGTTGAAATTCCAAGAGCTTTGTTTCTTCAGGTGCTGCATGCTAAAGTAACTTATCGATAAATCAGAGCAATTTATCGATTGAGTGATGATGATTATCAGAAGGAATCAGATTTATAAGAGTTGGCAAGTTGAAAAGTTCGACTAAACGTAAATATAAAAGGTGAAAAATTTTGTATATTTTTATTTGAATATTTTGGTAAAATTTTGAAAATTAAATTAATAATCTCTAGGTTTAGTTTAGACTTTTATAATGATATTTGTATAATAATATAAATGTCCATCTATATAATTGCTTCCTCATAATTGACTAACAGCTAAAACATGAAGTATTTTCATAATAGTTGCCTTTCTACTTGATTCTCAAATTATTGTGGAGCCAAAGCCATGTTGCTGACTGTTCACTACTCTGTATTTTTTTTAGAGGCAAGGAAGTTGATTTGAAGGTAGTTTCATATCATTTGCCTTTCTACTTGATTCTCATGGTTTCAAGTACTCAATGCAAGATTTTCATTAATGCTTTTTAGAAATTATTTTATTTATGTATTTATTTAATAATTATTATTATTATTTTTAATACTAATCTAAATAATACCATTTTAATGCTTTTAATAATTTACAAAAAAAAAAACTATTCAAATTAAAAAAAAAAATTTGAAAATATTTATTTTACAAACATTTTTATTGAATTAATTATTATGTATATATTAATAATAATAAATAATTATATGTAATTAATAATAATGAAAAAAAATTATTTAAAAAGTTATAATATTAATTATTATTTAAAAGTAGAAATAAATATATATATTTTTAACAAAAAACGTATGGAATAATGAATAATTAAAAAGAATATATTAAAAAAGTTATAATATTTATTATTATTTAAAACTAGAAATAAATATATATATTTAAAAAAAAAGAAAAACGTAATAAATATGCATACAAAATTATGAAATTTGCAGTTGACAGGGTATTACGCAGTCGTGCACACATATGATTCATACGATTCCCGTATCTCAGCCACTCGAATTCACCTCAGCTGCTTATCAAATATATCAAATAACCTGAGTCGTTTACATGTGCTCAAGCATTGTCCAAACGCAATTTCGATATCATCTAGAGCAAACAGAGACAGACAGAGAGAGAGAGAGAGAGGGAGAGAGCTTGTTTGTATAGTGTATTAGCGCATCAAAGAAATTGATAATCTCTTAATAAGCAACAGCCAAGACGGTCGAGCAAACAACGTGAAGCACAAATCCTTGCGACTCGAGTCCTTTCATATTGCCAGCCTAGCCGAGGAAGCCCAAAAGCTAACAAACAGACTGAACTTCAAAGTGCCCACAGCTGGACACGTGGACGGCTTTCGGCCACAGCAAATATCTCACATAAGCAGGTCGAAGGGGATGGGGCGCCTAAGTGCGATGGCTGTGCAGTTTGACACGCACACAAATCACTTGATTCAATCATCTTGAAAATTGATAACATGCCATTTACAAATGACATCGACCACACTCACAAAAAAAAACAAAAAAAAAAACCAGAGAACAGAAGAAAAGAAAAAAACTTCTTCGGCCGCCCCGAAGTATGCAACAAATTATTTATGGCCAGCAAAAGAGCAGCCAAGAAAAAATAGAAGCTCAACAAAAAGAGGAAAAGAAATCAAAATTAGGACACGTGCCACAAGTTGACCAAACACCACAGCCAAACAATGTGCCACCCTAATTGCGGCCTGTGGGCGTGGCTGGATGCGGGGGGCGATGGCAGCAACAGAAATAAGTTGAGGGGTTCGAAGTGCGAGCGAAAGTTGCAGCAAAAAGTGAAAGTGAAACTAAAACGCTTCAACCACACAACGGCACGCACACACACACACACACACACACATGCACACACACACACACACACACACTTTCAGAATTCCCGTTTCTCATTTGTGATGCCCTGCACGCTGTGCTCCTTCCTCTCAATTTGAACTCATTTTTTTTTATTTTTTCTCGTTTTCCTTTTTTTTTTTTTTTTTTGAACGAAATCGGTCCGGCTCAATTGGACAATTGATTTGAACGCATTTGCGTGTTTGCCCCAAATAACTGCAAATTATTTAGAGTTCGTGTTCGCTCATAGCCAGTCCCCATTGTACCATCAGCATTGTCGTCCATCGTCCATCGCCCATCAGCCAATTGTTGTTGCTCTCTCGCTGCCAAACAATATGGATTCGAGTTAAGTGATTCACTACGTGCGCCTCTATTGTTTAGAGCAGCTATTGGGAATAGCTGCGAATGGGCTTAACTGACTGCAGAATACTCTGTATTTAAATGGGCGACAGATTGGTTAAAAGAGCCATGAGAGCTGTGAAAGGGAGAATGGGCAGACATTAGGCATGCATTGATATACGTTGCATTATTGTTGAGCAAAAAGGATCTTACCGACTGCAGAATACTCTGTTTTATTGAGAGAATTTACAAAAATAATAATAAGTGTAATGGCGGGAATCGATATGGCTTTAATGGTTTTAAAAGAAATCTAAGAGTAATGCAAGTCGTATAACAGATAAAATGTGTTAAAGGAATTACAGATTGGCTGAGTTTAACATAATAAATAGAATTGTCAGGAAGGTCGTGTCGTAGCACTAATCTAACGTGCCCTGATATTGTTAGAGTAGGTATCGAAGCTGTTACCTAAGTTGGCAGGATCTTTCCTGATAAACTCAAATTGGCACTTAACGAGAGTACCACGTAGTCCCAGGGCCGGTCTAGGTGATGACTTGAAGATATTGTTCAGAAACTTAAAGAAAAGGCAATTGTAATATATTGAGCTCAAAAGTTTTCAGTTTTAAATTATGATTATGAAGCTGAAGGAAGCAATTAAGTCTCACTGAGAATCACATAGAGAGGCAATTGCAATATGAAGAGTGGATTGCACTCTTCTTCTCTTCTCTCTTCACTCTTCTTCCTCGACATGCTGAGAATCGCATGGAAAGGCAATGCCAATATGTTGCCATGTAGAAGAGATTACACATTCTCTTTTTAACTCTCTCTCTCTCTCTCTCTCTCTCTCTCTCTCTCTCTGTAGAAATTCCATGTATTCCATTCCATTTCCATGTTGAACTCTAGCCTCAACGATTCTGGTTTTCTGTGAAAAAGTTTATTGCTTACACATAAAATTTACTGGCTTCAGGTCTATAATAAGCTTATGATCAGATAGCTTATACGTATTCCTCTATTCAGGATTTCCTTATTCTTATTTGAAGACTTCTTAATCAAAGTCTTCGAGTTGTTTATTCAATCGGCTCTTTGCTCTGGCTGTTGACCTACCACCTCCACAGTCCATGAGCTCCGCTTTGCCTATTGTTTTAGATCAATAAGCAATCTACAGGCACACAGCGTTTTCCAAGCTATACTTTTCAAGCTAATATAAATTTTGCTTTTCAAGCTACATATGTCATCAGCTGTCAGCATTAAGCTCAGCTTGCAATCGAATCGCTCAGCTATTCAGTGAGCAGCGCATAGAAATTGCCTTTGGGCTCGCTGCTCGATTGCAGTTCAACTAAAAAGTTCAAAGTTAAATTAGCACTTGTATTGAGCAATCGAAATGCTAGAAACGAAACGAAACGAAACGAAACGAAAATCCATGAGCTAAATCGGCAAACAAATGGTTCATTATACGCAAACAGAGGCTGAGGGCCAACAAAAAGACTTGAGCAAACTTTAATTAAGAGCCTCAGACCGCCTTGCCTACCCAAAGAGACGAAGCGTTGAACAAACAAACGGAGAACAAACACAGGCCAACAACAATTGCCTTGGGGTCAGCCAAATGGTGGGGCATAGTGGAGCTGAGCTGGTAAAAAGAATGAAACAGAAACTGACCAAAAGTCAGCAACACTTAAGCAAAATGTCAAATACACAAATAACAAAACGAAAATGCCCTCCGGGGTGCATTTGCTTGACTCGAATGAATAGTTTCAGTCAAACTGAAAATGGTCAAAAAAGGTCGAACTCACAACTAAAACGGAAGACCCCAACAACAACAATGGCAATGGCAATGGCAATGGCAACTGCAACCCGAGTATCGATAGTTTTGGCAGTAAAGTTTGAAAATAGGAAAAAGAAAAACAAGTGAAAAACAAAAACAACGTGACAATAACAAGCACAAATGGACGCTTCTGCTGATGACAATGGCAACCTAGGCAGCCCTCTCTCAGCATTGATAACCCATCCAAGTCCAGGACAAAGGCAAATTCTTTAGACGCCGCCAGACGTCGTCCGTTCGCCTGTCCGCTTGACATCCGGCATAAATGTCAAACGCCAACTTTGACCACAGAATACATGTTGGGTCAATACAAAATGTGTGACTGACCAGCGAGGGGAGGGACAGGGCAGGGCCGGGCCTGCAGAGCGGCAGCAGTTGGAGCTAACAGTAAAGCAAATATATATTCATAGCCAGCCTGATATCAATTGAGTTGAGCAGAGACGGCATTCGCTAGCAGTTCGCCCAACTGCTCACTTAACGCTTGCCCCTGTTTTATTTCACAATTAAAATGTTTAATGCCAGCAGAGCAGTTGAGTCGACTAACGTATACCCTGTGGCATCGAAAGATATATTGGATACAAATAAATTAGATTAGAAACAGATTTAACTTTCTTCTATGAACTTATTTTTATGAGTTCTACAGAGCTTCTCTTGAGTTTCGTTAAAGAGTCAAAGAATATATTTATTTAAGTAATATATAAAGTAAAATATAAAAATTATTACTAAGATATATATTTTTATTCAATTAAATTTAAGAAAAATAGAACTTCAGGGTTGAATAGATCATGTAAAGGAAATTCATTTTTTTTTTTTAGTAATAAATGAGAGAAATGAGTTATGAAAAGAGAAAAAAAATGGTACTTGTAAAAACAAAAATATTATAATAATGTACAAACCTAATATAAATATAAAAAATAAAAACATAAATAAAAAATATAAAAATAATGCAAAATATAAAAATAATACAAAATTATATATTAAAATAAAAATAAATATTGAAAACTAACGTATGAAGTATTTAGAAATTGGTCAAACATTTATAAATACTTTTGAACTATTTGAAAAAAATATATAACCTTTTTTTTTAATATTTTTATTATATTTAAATTTTTGAAAAAAAAAAATATATATATCTCATTTCAATTTTTTTAATCTAAAAATATATTATTGCCAATTTTTTAAATTCATATTTTATATTAATATTATTAAAAAATTTTTATAAAATTTTGAAATATCTCAAGAATATTTATAAAATGATTTTAACATTTGTAAAATTAAAATGCATTGTTGAATTTTTGTTATATTAATATTTCAAAAATATATTTGTTATATTTTATTATATGAAAAATATACATAAACATTGTTGAATTTTTGTTATATTTACATTTTTAAATATACATGTACATATATAAAATGTATGTTTTATTATATATATAAAAAAAAAAAAAAAAAATATATATATATATATATATATATATATATATATATTTTTTTTTTTTTTTTTTTTTTAATAATATATATATATATATATATTTTTTTTTATATATTAAAACACACATTTTAAATATGTACATGTATATTTAAAAATGTAAATATATCAAAAATTCAACAATGTTTATATATATATATATATATATATATATATATATATATATATATATATATATATAAGTAAATTATTCAAATAATTTAATAATAATATTATAACTTAATAATATAAATACAAATTCAAATATTTTTATAACATCTTTCAATTTTTTTTTTTTTTACTAATTTAAACATATTTATATAATAATCTTATATATATTCTTTTTATATTTCTGTAATTTGAATAATTTTAACATATTTATATCATAGTTTTATAAATATTCTTTATATATATATATATATTTTATTTAATTTTTTTTATATATATAATTTTAATAATTTTAGCATATATATATAATTTTTTTTTTTTTATATATAAATTCAACCCTCAAAACCACATGCAATGATTGAGTTACACGATAATTCAACTTTCATCTTAAGCAGAAGTTCATATAATTATTTCCAATAAGAGACTCGTCTGTGAATGTGCCGCAGTCTCTGCGTGTGTGTGTGTGTGGGTGTGTGTGTGTGTTTGTCTGTGTCTGCTAATGGCACTAATATGCTGACATTTGTGGCAATGCAGAAATGACCGCTGCCGCAATTGGGCCCAGCCGCTCAACTGTTTACCCTGGACAACAAGGAAATCCAGCCAAGTGCGTCGTTTAATTACAAAACGAACAACGCATAAAAACCGACACGCAGAAGGCGCAGACGAGGGGCGTGCGTGTGTGTGTGTGTGTGTGAGGGTGTGTGAGGGTGTGGGTGTGGCATCTAGAACCGCATCTGGCCAAAAAGCCAGAAGCAAGCCACAGGCTGGCACAGACATGCGGCACACGCATTGACAGTGTCAACACTGCCGAAAACGTTACCAACACTGGCCATTGTCTAACGGGACCCATCTCGGCCATCTCGGCCATCTCGGCCGCTGAGGCACAGCATTTGACATTTGCAATATTTGACATTCAAGTAAAGGCATAAATTTGCGTTTAATGAAAGCCAAAGGCAGAAAGCAACGCACTCTCCGAACTCAGATTTCGAGTGAGGCACGCGTCTGTTCGTGCCACATGACGCGATATCCATAGACACACACACACACACACACACACACACATATATATATATATATATATATATATATATGGCCATTAGGGCTTACGCCAGATGGCGCCAACAAAACCAAACCAAAGCAGAGTCTATTGAGCGACCATTGAACATGAGCTCCCGAAACGTGTTGCTCTCTCTCTCCAAAATTGGAAATCCCTTTGAACTTAGAGCTCCATTATCTAACTGTGAACATAATGCCTGCAGTCAGTTATATGTATATTCATAATTTATTTCATTTACAATTTCTTTCAATATGTTGGCACAACTTGTGCTCTGTTGTGGGCGGCAAAGAGTTCGTAATTAAAAACTTAAAATCTAAGCTACAAAACAAATAAAATGCAATTAGCATGATTTGAATTGGCTAAGTAGCTAAGTACAGTGAACACTCGTTGATATGGGAAATGTAAAGTGTATAAAGTGTAGGAAAGTTGGTTGGAGAAATTTTGAAAGTGAAAAGGTTTCAAACAGAAATAAAGAGAGAGAGAGAGAGAGATGTAGAGAGAGAGAAATGGAATGGGAAATAGAAACGAAACGAAAAAATGAACCTATAAGAAAAGCAGAGAGAGAGAGAGAGAGAGAGAGAGAGATAGAGTATAAATGAAAGATAGAGAGTGTGAGTGTGAGTGAGAGAGAGGGAGAGAGAAGCAAAATGAGATAGAAGATAGATAGAGCTGAGTGATTGTTGAATGAAAGGGAATAAGAAATGGAAACGAAACGAACAAATTTAGCAATAAGAAAAGAGAGAGCGTGTATGAGAGAGAGACAGATTGATAGACAAATACATATATGTATATAGTAGAATATTATAATATATATAATATTATATGTAGATATATAAACAGCTTGATAAGCAGTTAAATATATTGATAGATAAAATAATAAAATAAATTGATTTTGTAATATAAAGTCTGAGGACACTGATATACTGTTATGTATAGTTGTTGTTAAACAAATGAAATGTAAGAGCTGAAAGATCTTTTATTTATTTTTATCAGAGTTTATTTGATCATTTCTTGATGTCTTACACTCACACTCTAAAAAGTGTCTCAGAGAGCAATCGATTGCAGCGTTTCATCAACGAGTTCATCATAGTAATCGGCCCGCCATCATTTCTTGTTTCGCTCTGATTACTCCACGAATATTTGACTGAGCTGAATGAAGCGAAAAGTCTTTTGTGTATGCATTGCTATGTGTGCGAGAGTTCTCTTCACTAAGCACATCAATTGCATTCGTGTGTGTGATTGAGAAGATCGTTTGCATAGACTTTTTGCTAACTCTCTGCTCACTTACTGACTCTCAGTGTACGAACGTCAATCGTTTCACTCCCGAAACGATGTTCGTTAAACGAGCAACACACGAATAGTGCAACTCAAGGCGCTCAGCCGAAATAAAAAGGAAAACAAGCAAAGACTGTTGTTCAGAGCGAGATCGAGAGAGAGAGAGAGAGCGATAATATGATTAATATACAACCCTCTTCATTCTTTTACTTCATCAACAACCAAACTAAAATTAAATTAAATTATTTTTTCTTATATTTCACTTATTCAAATACTACAAAGTCAACATTAAGAGTACAGTAACTGCTCCTATTCTTTTTTTTTTTTTTTTGCAACTAAATTCCAATACTTAGCAACATTTGTCAACACTAAAGCAAACATATCGATACTTTTAGTTTAGCAAAATATCGATAACTATAATAGTTCACCTTTTTACATCAGATGAAGAGCATTATTTAAATATAAAAATAGTCAAAAACAACTCAAAGTCTCATTTAGCCTATGTTCACTGTACTTGCTCTAACAGCAAGTGCAGCGCGTGGCTTGGGTTTAGTTTTTGCCGCTGAAATTTGGCATTTCTAGCAGCGATGGGCAGGTGGAGCTGCAGGGCGAGCGCCTGAAGAAGACGTGTGCTAGACTACACACACACACACATGCATATATACTATATATATATATATATATATATATATATATATATATATTGTCTTTTGTTTATCTTGCAGAACGCACAAACGACGACGACAATGCGACGTGGTTGCCAGAGCCACTCAAAGCTGGAGCTGCAATTGCGACTGGGTACGCAGGCAGCCCCGGCCAGGCAGACTTGACTGCCACGCCCACAGTTTTGTGAACAGGTTGGCGCTAGGTATGAGCTATAGCTACCCACATACACACACACATATATATATATATATATATGTATATATAGACAACAACAGCAAAGTGCAATTATCGCAAATACCTTAAGGTTTACATCGTCAATGTGGAAGTTGGCAGTTGGAAGGTGGCGAAAGGGCTGAATGAATGTTGCTACTGCTGGGCCACAGGTGTGCCACATGTGTATGTGTGTGTGTGTGTGTGTGTGTGTGTGTGTGTGCCATGCCGTTTGTCTGTTGCTCTGCCTTTCTGTTTACCCAAGTGCTTTGTATTGAAGTGCATTTTGGCATGTAATTTGTAGTTCTTTGCTATTTGATTTTTGAGCACTGTGCTTAAGCCCCCAAGCCTCGCAGACAACTCTCACACACACTCTCTCTCTCTCACTCTCCCACTCTCACTCACTCTCTTGCTTTTGGCTGGCTCTGTCTGTGAAGAGGCAAAGCCTGTTTTATCACTGCGATGTCTCGACTCTGATTTAAAATCGTTTAACGAACTTGTGCGCTGCGCTGATTACCTGACTTGCTATGCCTTGGCCAGCGAAGTATATATAAATATATATATATATATATATATATATATCTGTCTGATCGAGTTGTGCATTTATTGATACTGCTCAGTCAGATATATATATATATATCTAAGCTGTTGTAAATGTATTAAGCGTAATTAGCTGATTTTTACTGCTGATCAAATTATTGCCTGTTGCACAACTTAGCATTTGCCCATGGGGTATGCACAACTTGTAGATGACTGTGTGGCTGTGTGAAGAAGAAGAAGAAGAAGAGTGCTAAGCAGTTGGCCATAAATAAATAAATAGCTAAAATTCTGTATTGCAAAAGCTAAATAGTTGCTTTTATTTTAAATATACTTCATTACAGGGTATCAGGGTATAAAATTTGATTAAAATATTGATTTTCCTCATTGTAAATATATTACTGATATGTCAAAGAATTTGAGAGTAAAGTAAATAGAATATACAAAGGATCAGATGTCACTTGTATTCCATTTTCATTTATGGCCAATTACAGGGTATCTCTTGGTAGATCATTTTGTCTGTGTATACCAATTATACTAATAGAAACTCAATATGCATGTGCTCTCTCTGAGATAAGAGGCATAAGAGATGATGCAGGGTATCTCCAAGTCGATCACCTTATCTATAGCTATCTGGGTATGCCACTCATACATATAGACACTACAAATTCATGCTCTGTCCTAGATCCGAGGCAGTAGAAATCACTTTTATTCCAATTTCATTGTCAGTCATTTACAGAGTATCTCATAGTCGATCACTTCTATTTAGTATCATTGAGCATACCAATAGTTTTACATAATCATGATCTGTTTAAGATTTTAAGCATCAGAGATCACTTTTATTCCATTTTCATTGTCTGTCATTTACAGAGTATCTGCTGGTTCATCATTTTTTCCATAGCGTATATCAAATAATACAAATAGAAACTAAAAATTCACTCCATATCAGTGATCTTAAGCATCAGAGATCTCTTCTAATCCACTTTAGTAAATTACAGAGTATCTGCTAGTCCATCACTTCACAGAACACAGAACAGAAACACGTTCAAAGCCACAAACAAACAGCAGCTGGGCAGCGAGCCTTTCGATCTCTCAAATGAAGCTGCGATCGAGCCAATGCGAACAGGCGTATGCGGCTAATGGCTAAAGAGGGGTCTGTATGAAGGGGGGGGGGTCCAGTGTTAGTCCAGTGGAGCTGCCTTTGATGTTCGATAATTGCAAATTCCATGTGCATGTTTCAGTTTGCATCAAATCGTCGTGCAATGATCGGATTTAAATCAGCGACTGTAGCGCAACTAAATTGATCTTTTATCGCTTCAACGACATTGAACAGAAGCCAGAAGGGGTTAGGGGTAGGGGCAAGGGGAGGGAGAGGGAGAGAGTGGAACAATTCTGATGTGAAGCTGAAGCTGATGTGGTAGCCGGCGCGTAAAAGCTTACAAAATACGACAACGCACAGAAGCGCATAACTTAGTTGCAGACACTTCAGCTGAGGAAGGGATGGGGAAGAGAAGGGAAGGGTTTCATGTGCTGGGATTAAATCGGAAGTTATGCGAGTGTCCAAATGCGGGCCTTGATTGGTGATGAGGTGCAAAAAAAAAAAAAAAAAAAAAAAAGAGAAGAGGAAAAGTTGTTACCGTATCGAATGCGGATTAAAATCAGCTAAACAAGTTGCCAGACAGTTTGCCAAAGAGATCAGATCATCAGTTCGGCCAGCAAACGATCTGCCGCACAGCCCATTCACAACGTATCAATTAAATGTGGCCAAGGCTATGGCTAAGGCAAATGGATGCTCAAGTGCCAAAGAATTTCGTTTTTCTTATTCTCTTTGGCAATCAGCGACATTTGAAGTGGCGGCTAGAAAAAGACTGAACAAATCGTCTCAAAAATGAAAAGGATTAAACAAATAAATCACTTGGCTCTGTTTTCAGGACATCTTTTTTTCTATTTTTTTAAAATAGAAAAAGGGTTACCCACACCAATTAATGAGCTAAAAATTGTGCTGCATTCATTCAATTGTAAATCGCCCCAGCGGCAGAGGCAGAGGCAGAGGCAGAGGCAGAGGCAGCTGCAGCAAAAGGCTGACCGAAATTAATGAAGATATTTGCCATCCTCGCTGAGGGTTTTTAGCTGGCAGGAGGCGGTTGACGGCGCCTTTTTGGGTTGGTTTGATGAAAAAAATCATTTGATTTTTAATTACGCTGATTTTTCTCCATTTTTTTTGTTTTTTTCTAATACTAAGGAAGTGAAACAGCTTGGCAGAGCAAACACCTTGGAAATTAATACACGAGTGTCGAGCAGTGCCCGCAGCTGCGAATGATTCGAAGATGCAAACTCTGATGAGAAAGAGTGAGGAGAGAGTGGGAGGGAGAAGAGTAGGGGTATTGGGGAGGTAAACTGAGCCAAGTGACTCGCCCGTCGGCTCTCAGTTGGCCACTTGAGCCACTTGCCGAGAGATGGGGGGAGCCACAGCAACTGGCCCTGACACGCACGAAAGGGTTTCAACTTAATTAAACCGTTTCTTTTTTTTTTTTTTTACCCCCCTTTTTTTTAAGGTTTTCTCTCTTTTTTTTTTTTTTTGCCTTTGCCTTTGCTTGGTCCGGGCTCTCTTCACTTTTTGGCCGGCTCTTGACGGCAACTGGCAGCTAACTGGCAACTGTCATCGCATCGGCCGCGCCGAAAAGTGGGCACAAATTGACATCTAAAGTGCTTAAAATTTTCTTTAATTAAGTGTGACAAACTGTGGGCAAAACAAGAAACTGAGCACAACCCTCGACGGACGTTGCGCAGCACTGACAGGCCGCGCCTTTAACACATTTATGAATAACTAAGAATGTGCTGAGTATTTGTTGGCCATGGCGGATAAGGCGGGAAAGGCGGGAAAGGCGGGTAATGAATCAATAAGGCAATCATTATAAACATATATTGATAGATTGTTAGATTGAAAGATAGATTGATTGATAGATTGATAGATTGATAGATTGATAGATTGAGAGATTGATAGATTGATAGATTGATAGACTGATAGATTGATACATTGATAGATTGATAGATTGATAGATTGATACATTGATAGATTGATAGATTGATACATTGATAGATTGATACATTGATACATTGATAGATTGATGCATTGATAGATTGATACATTGATAGATTGATAGATTGATACATTGATACATTGATACATTAATAGATTGATGCATTGATAGATTGATAGATTGATAGACTGATAGATTGACAGATTGATAGATTGATAGACTGATAGATTGACAGATTGATATATTGCTAGATAGAGAGATTGATATAATGTTAGATTGATAGATTGATACACTGATAGATTGATAGATTGATACGTTGATAGATTGATACATTGATAGATTGATACATTGATACATTGATAGATTGATGCATTGATAGATTGATAGATTGATAGATTGATAGACTGATAGATTGATAGATTGATATATTGCTAGATAGAGAGATTGATATAATGTTAGATTGATAGATTGATACATTGATAGATTGATACATTGATAGATTGATAGATTGATATATTGATGGATTGATAGATTGATAGATTGATAGACTGATAGATTGATAGATTATTCGACAGATAAATACTTGAGACTTCTATCGATTATCGATGCTTACTTTCATTATTTACCAGCTATCGATTGTTATGTTATCGATATGTCTTTTAATGTTTGTTTGGATTTGGGTTCAGCTCAAAAAAGTCTAATGATCTACGTATAAATATATGCTATATATAAATGAGTGCAGCAAATCTCTTTGATCGATATATAATCGTAGATGACTTGAAATCGTTAAATTCACTATCGATCAGCTATCGTTTGTAATATAATCGATAACCAAATAAGTGTTGAGTACTCATATGAAAATATCTTCATTATATGAATACCTATAGCAAATCTCTCATTGTGATACAACTCGCTTCTGCAGTTAACCTCCCCTTGCGATCTATAATCGAATAACTCTCAATATTATTATTATTTTCACTATCTACTCCAAACACTGGGCCCTTGCTCGTTCGCTCAACTAATGCGCCTGTACTGTGGTGCTCTTCACTCGACTTCTGACTCATCTGACTTTGTGCTGTGCTGCCCACGCGCCTCTGGCTCAATGGAAGTCATTTGGAGCTCGTAAATAAGCAAAGTGCTGCATTAATAGTTGCTGATTAAGCAGCGCCTACGAGAAATTAAAATTAAGTAATTTAGCTCAACGACTTTGCCGACTGCGCGTAGGTGGTCAACCTCCAAGCCAGAATCAGAATTCGAATACGAATGCCAAAGTGAATGCGAATGTGAATGCGAATGCGAACTCAAACCTGTTTGCTGCGGCGCGAAATTTTCGGTAATGGATCAAAGCAAATGCATTAAAATAAACTGAAATGCTTGGCAATGCCATTTGCTGCTTTGATGCAGGTAAACGAAATTTAGCTGAGTTCAATTTAGATTTTTAGTTGAAATATGTTAATTAAGATATTGATAAGAGATATTTGATTGAACATGAATATATGGAGGAATAACTATGTTTTCATTGCTTAATATTCTCTTTAACACATTTAATTTAATATTTTAAACGAATGAACAACTATATTTTAATAATATTTCAATTAATTTGATAATAACCAGATAATATTTAATAAATTAATAATTCAATTTAATTTAATAATACTTAATAAATTTAATTTTATTTACTTTAATATAGTTTTTAGCCAACAAATTAGTTTGCTTTGTTTTTAACTTTCGTTCCCTAATTTGGAAGAGTTTTTAACTCTTGATATATAATGAATATACATATATACACTACATATCATCGGCTTAGCATATTCTTCTTCTTCGTTCTTCATTTTTGCTTAATACTTTTAAATATTTTTCGAGCTATAGTGATACAATTTTATTCCTATTATTCTCTTGTTTATTCTCTTTAAAATCAAATAAAAGTGAATCATTGCATACTTAAACATTTTTTTTAATTTTTATTTTTTTATTTTTATTAAAAAAAAAAAATCTTTTAAAAAAAGGTGCCCAAAAATCAGTATAGAGCATTTAATTATGCATATTTAATTTAACATTTACTAACATATTTTCTAGGCCATAAAAGTAAACTTCCATATGAAATAATAAAACCATTATAATCCTGATTTCCCATTCTCAATACTTTTAGGGTAAAAAAAAAACAATATGTAAGATATGTAATATGTAATATATGTATGTATATGTATATGTAATTTTTTTAACTTTAGAGTTAAAATCAAAGATTTCAACTTAACTTGATACTCGACAGAAAAAAAAAATGAAAGACGGAAAAAATATTAATTATTTGTTTTCTAAATTGAAAACTTTTTCGAAAAGAGAAACAGACAAGAAAAAAAAAACAGGTGTAAAAGGCAACGAAAATGAGCTCATTTCAGTTTTTTTTTTTCTGGGACTGCTCAACCATTTACATATGTGAATCTATATATATATATATATTTCTGATATGGGTAATAGACAATGTTTCGATAGATGTTAGCTAGAAACTGTTACTAGAAACTTTTCTAAGAAGAAACAGATAGACAAAGAGACTTATGAGTTTATAGCCATTAAGTAACATGCTAGACACACTGCCCACTCATAGTTACCCCAGGCGTATATAAACCCTCTAAAAAAAAGGAGAAACACTTCTTGCTTAGCCCATCAATTGCTGCTGCTTCCAAGTGGACTTTGGTCATCATATTGGATTTAGCACTGCAAAAGTGCTGGACTCAATTAGCTGGGCTGGAAATCAAATGGCAAATGGTTGACATAAACTGGCATAAATAATAATCAATTTGAAATCAAATTGTTTGTTGGCTTTGAAAGGGACTTGGAGCAGAAGCAGAAGCAGGAGCAGGAGGAGGAGAAGGAGGAGGAGGAGGATATCAACAAGAACGTCGACGACGATGTCTTGCCAAAAATCAGAATTGATGATTATTGCTTTTTGACAGAGATTTGCCAGCGAAGGCGACAATAAAAACAACAATGCGAAGGAGGCTCAGTTCCTTTTATGGCCAAACTTGGCAAGGATGTGTGAGACTCTGTGTGTGTGTGTGTGTGTGTGTGTGTGTATTAGTATCAATAAAATAGCCACAGAAGCTGGACCAGGCAAAAATATTTATGTGCATGTTATAGTAAGTGCAAAATAATAGCCGCCTGGGACGGGGTTGGCAGGAGCAGGAGCGGAGCAGGAGCGGAGCAGGACAGCAGCAGGACATGCGCTGGACTCTGGCCCCGGGGCAATACGCATTGAATCGAAGGCAAAGACACGACCAAGGGCCAAAGGGCATTTAACACGCGCTGCCAGGATGACAGGCGGTTGCTTCTAGTAGTAAAAGTGCTTCAACAATTACCAGGGCGTATTGCATGTGTGACTGAAAGAGAGAGATAGACAGAGAGAGAGTGTGTGTGTGTGTGTGTGTGTGTGTGTGTGTCGAGCAACGGGCAATAATGCACTCGACACTTTTATTTCTTTTTCATTAGCCAAAAAGCGACAACGACAACAACAACCAAACGCCAAATGCGTTCAACCACCGCCCACAACAAAACACGCGCGCCCACAGCCACCCACACACACACTCAGTCTCTCTCTCTCTCTCTCTCTCTCTCGCTCTCCCCCTCTCACTCTGTCATAGAAGACAAACGCCTTTTGCTTTTACTTCGTGACCTTCACATGTGTGGGTTGCGCGCCGCTGCCATAAGAGAAATTGTAGAGAAATGATTGAGCGTGAACAACAACAGCTGAGTCTGGATGATTTCCAGCTAAAGCTAAGACTTGGAGAGTTTCATGATTAAGGCTAGCTGAAATCATAATTAGCGAAATATGTGAATATGTCAAATGAAAAGAAAGTAAGAGTGAGTTGAAGAGTGTGGAGAAGAAAACGAAAATAACTCTGAGCAAGTTTGATGCCGCTATGGATACTTGAAAGGATTTTTTATTGTTTTATAGATGAATGAATATATAAAAATAAAAAAAATAAAAAAAAAGAATTTGGTTATGCAACTTTAGAAGATCAAGTTTATGGCAAATGTATTATATCTTGGGAATTTGACAAGTCTCTAGCAGCCTAACCTATAGGAACTATTCTTATAGATTCTAAATTGGACAACTCTTATTTAATACCATTCACACAGCAATGCAGATATATTCCAAAATCAATAAACTCATTTTACTTTTAGAATAAGCATAATTTTTGAATCAACTTATAGCTCTAAGCCGCTGTAAGACTAAATATAATATATAAAATTTGTAAAGGAATTTTGTATGATAAAATCTTGCAGTTATAATCAGATAATCTTCAAAATTTGTCAAATTGCACGATTTATGCTATAATGCTAAAGAGTCTCTGTGCATTGAATAGGAATCGACGATCGAGGCTTCCTAGGTTTCAAAAAGTGTATTTGAACCGAGTGTAAAAAATAGCTGAGCTAGGATATCTTTTTTTTTCGAAATCAAAAGAATATGTTGAAAATTATCATTTATCAATGGAATATCTGTGAAATCGTATCGATACTTTAAGCCAGCATTTTAGGCAAATAGGTATGCAGCTCATAGCTCACGATTCGATTCTTTTGTAAGGTTCAATTCTGCAGTTGCACAGCTTTTCCTTAAAAGGCATATAGTAAGAGATCTCAAGGTTACTTAAATTGGAGATAAAATCCACGAAGTGTCCAAAAAGTATCAAGAGAAATTAAATTCTAGCTACTATAGCTCAAAGTTCTCTCAGCCATCGCACGTGTGCTATGAGAAGACTTAAAGATCTACTGGATCGTATCCTAACCAAAACATCTTCCCATTCATAGTGACTCTATAAGACTTACCCATACCTCATATCCCTTGAATATCTAATATGTATGCTATGTTAAAATTAATATAGTTTTAAATAGTTTTATAATTAACTTTCATTTAGATTAAGTTGCATAAAAGTTATCGATACGTTAAGCTTTAAATAAATATTTCATAAAAAAAAAAGTAAAAATAAAAAAATAAAATACAGCCTCACTTCACAGTCTCATTGCACAGCTTTAAAATTGTTCGACATTTCACATTTCACATACATTAGCAAAGTTTCTCATTTTCTATATAATTTTCTCTCAGTGTATTTGCATAACCCCAACACAAAGCACAATTCACAAATCGCAAGGTCTTGGGCTCTTTCCTTTAACTACACACAACTGCTACAGACACACACACACACACTCACACACACACACTCACACACACACACTCACACACACACGCACACATGTCGCTTGCTCTTTCCATTCTCTTTATTTTATTATTGTTTATGCGTAGAGGAAAACTGTTTCAATATGAAGGTGGCACTGAGACTGCTTTGAGACTGTCTATGGCTCTGCGAAGGCAGCTTTCCATTGCAGCTTTTCTCTCCTATTTTGTGTTGGGTTTTTCTTTTTTCTTCTTTCTTGGTAAAAATCTATAAATTTTCGTATTTACAGCATTGATGCTACCCGGTTATGTTTTTGCCTCAGCTACATTGCCCCATGCAACATTTTATTTGTTTGCAATCGTTATGGGAGAATGGTAGCGGGGGATGGGGTGGGGTTAGACAACCGTATGGCGCAAATTGCTGGGGCTGTCATCATTTCTAATATTATAGCGGAACTGCAGATAGGCGTCTGCTACAATAACCCTAGTTTATTGTATAATAATGTTGGAACTCAGATTCGCATGTGTGTGCGTGTGTGTGTAAGTAAGTGTGCGTGTGTGTGTGTGTGTGTGTGTGTGTGTGTGTGTTTGTGTCGACTGGGGCCAATAGTTTGCAATTAGCGCTGGGCGCCATAAAAAGGACAATCAACATAAAAATAATCGAGAAAAACTCTTCGCCTCATGCAATTCAAGTAATTTGCTGAAATTTCGCAATTATTGTTGTAATATATATATATATATATATATATATATATATATATATATATATATATATATATATATATATATATATAATATATATATATATATATATATATATATATTTTTTTTTTTTTTTTCTCTCTCTCTACAATAGAATCTTTAACTGATTTGTTTAGAAATGATTAGCTGCTCTGTATTTTTTTTTTCATTTCAGATAAGGGGGCGGGGCGAACATGGCTGCGGGGCAAACACTGCAAATGCTAAGTGTAAAATTTAATTGAACACACACACACACACATACACTGACAACTGGCGGACCTAATCAAGCCGAACCCAATGCCCGCCCACACCTCAGCCGCAGTCGCTGTCGCTGCCTCTTTGCAGCAACTGCGCACATTTCCCACCGCAAAAAGAAAAATTCGACAGCAAAAAAAAAAAAACAACAAAAAAAAAAACGCCGAAAATCTATTAAAAAATGCCAGCAAAAGTAGCCAAAAAAAAATAAAGGAAAGGAAAAAAAAAAATTGTTTCGTGTGCGCGTTGTAACGTACAAATTATGTAAACAAAGTGGTTGGAGGATGGTGCACGGTGGTGGGCGTTGGGCGGGGTCTCGAATAGATGTAGGCAAGAAATTATGAACCTTCGGGGCATGAGGCTTCGAGGTCGGGCCAGAGCAGCAGATGAAAAATGCGACCCTAGGCAATATTTACAATTAAAAAATTAACGTAAAACAGAAAAGAAAATGTTGCCAGGAAGCGGGAACGGCGACGTATGGGGCGGGTATGCTGAGCTGGAGCGAGCCCCTGGCCAGAAAACTGTGAAAAAGCCCTAAAATCAATACGAGAAAAAAAACTGATAAAAACATGAGAAAAGTATGAATGTGGTTCGAGGGATTTTCCGCGAAGCCTAATGGAAATTGTATTTATCTCGTTTGAAGTTCTTCTATTTTTTTTTTTTTTTTTTTTCTGTGCAGACTCGTAAAAGCCACCAACAACCACCACCACCACCGCCACCGCCACAGCCATCACCGTCGACCAACACCATTCAGATGTGCCCAACCACCCAACCACCTCGTCGTCCTCCTGCTGCCTCCTGCCCTTCGACACTTGGCCTCACCTTGCCCACGCCGCACGCCTCTCATTGTGAGCCCGTTGGGCAGCCTTAAGCGTTTTTTATAAATTAACAACAACAACAACAACAACAGCAACTACAACAACGAGATGTTGTTGAACAAGTAGAAGAAGAAGCTAAGCACAAAAAATTATCAGAAAAACGAAATGAATATTTTTTCGGTAATTTTTGTATTTTTTTTCCTCATATATCATTTGCATGGAATACTCTATATTAAGGAAATATATTTAAGAAATAATAAATGCAAGTAAATAAAATATAATAATGCCACAAATATTTAGTGAATACAATTTTTTTAAATATATATACTGTAATATTTTTATTTTTAATTCTAAGTAATTTTATATATTTTTAGATTTTTTTTGTATATTAATAAATATTAATACAATTTGCAATAATATATACTTTTCAGAATTATTTTCATTTAATTTATTATATTTATTAAAAATTTAACAAAAAATATGTATACTATTAACAAAAAAAAATGTATACTATAGTATTTTTATTACTTTTTTTAATTCTAACTAATTTAATATATATATTTTTTTTACTAATAAATATTTGAATAATTTTCTATAAAATGGATTTTTCAAATTATTTTAATTTTATTAAAAATTTATTTTATTATTTATTTATTTATTAAATATGTACAATATACCTTATTTTTATTTATTTTATTTTATATTTTTATTTTATATTTTTTTTTATTTGTTTAAATCAAGAAATATTTGAATAATTTTCTATCAAATTTCCTTTTTCAAATTAATTATTTTTATTATATAATAAATTATATATGTATATAAATTATAATTACATATTATTTTAACTATTTAATTTTTTAAAAATATTTGTTATATTATAATTTTTTTTTTAATTTAATGAAAATACTAAAATAAAAACAATTGTACGCTTTCAAAATTATAAATATTTACTTACAAAAATAACATATTAAATAAAAATAAAATACATAATCAAAATACTTTTTAAAAAAAATTAAGTTTCTTTACTTTGCTCTCAAATAAGTTGACTTAAAATTATAAATTTCTATTTCTACATGCCTCAAGCTAAACAAAATATGTTTGCTTGCAATTAAAGGGTATTTCATATTCGTTCGACTTTCAAAACAAAACCAGTTTATTTTATGAGATTATGCCTAACGAAAAATATGGATAAAAAATGTGTTTCAAAATTGTTCATAGGTAATTCGTTGGGTTGGTTCCGGGCACCTTTTCGTGTTTCGTTGGATGAATGGATTCGGATGTTGGTGGTGCTGTAAGCGCGGTGGTTGAGCATTGCACTTCTGGTGGTGTCTTTCGATCTTGGCTGTTGGGCTAATTTAGGCGTTAAAGCATTCTGTCTATGGCAACTGGATTGGGAATTGGCCAGGCACAGATTAGCTGTAAAATGAACAGTTGGCTAAAAGCACGAGAGGTTCACTGAGGGCTGGGCTGAGTGACAGCAAAGGTTTTACGCTTTCTTTACGAGCAGGTGTTAAAGGAATATGTCAAGGTGTGTGAACACTAGCAAAAAGGGATAAATACATTTATTTCGAATTCATCAATTACCACGAAAAACTCCAAGTCAACTACAAACATGAAAGAATAATTACGAAATGAAAACAAAAGCTCAATTATATTAAAGTAATATTCAAATTATATTCAACTCAAATGAATGTTCCAAATGTTGCCAATAAACATTTCATAATGCACGAAGCTACACAGTGTCTCTCTGTGTGTGTGTGTGTGTGTGTGTGTGTGTTTGTTTGTGTATTTGCATTCACACTCAACTGCCACACGTAGCAGCAACGTGCGTTGTTTTGCCAATTGCTTTGATGATGGGAAAACTTTTTCGATAATACTCAAAAATAAGTGCGAAAATTGCCAAATATGCGAAACGGACAACAAACACACACACACACACACAAGCATATGCAGACTCACACACACACATACACAGAGAGAGAGAGAGAGAGAGAGATGCACACGTACATTGAGATAGTTGCAATTGTTTACATTTTATTGTTGCAACTCTTTTTGCACGATTTTACTGCTTCACTTGTGTGTGTGTGTGTGTGTGTGTGTGTGTTTGTGTGTGTGTGTTTGATGTTTATTACATTTGTGGCAACAATTAACCATTTAGCGCTTGCATCAGCTGCTGCTGCTGCTGTTGTTGTTGGCCTAGCAGAATGTCATTTAATTTTTTTTTATTTATTTCATTTTATTTTTTTTTTTGTATATTTTATTTACAAGTTATTTTACAATTTTAATATAAATACAAATTAATATTATATAAATATAAATTACAAATATAAAATCAACTATGAATATGAATTTTTTCGAGAATATATTTATATATATATATAGAGTATGCGAGTTTTTTTTGGGTTTGTCTTTCTAACTCTTTGAATTTATCTCATGGTTCCTTGAAGTTTTGTTTTATTTGTTAAGAATAGTATAATAAATAAAAAATAATAAAAAAAAATTCTTGATTTGCTTGTATAGTTTTTTTTTTTTTTATGCATCGTCAAAGTCAAAATTTGCAAACATTCACTCACTTTTGCTCGCAACTGTATATATTAAAGCAAATGCATGAATATATGAATATGAATATGAATATGAATATGAATATGAATATGAATATGAATATGTTCTGCACCTATTCTGATTTCTGCATAATATCAACTATAGGCAATGCCCATAAACAGAACTTCGATCTAGCAATATTTGCTGCAATCAATCTAAATATTTCTAAATTTATATTATTAAATTTAAAGTTATATAAACTAGAGTTGACTGTTTCTCAATGTCTCCTACTAAGTGTCTTTCACTCAAATTGTAAGAGCAAACTGAGAAAACACTCAGAGAGCAATCGATTGCATCGGTTCTTCAGCAACTTCAATCGCGATGTGTGTAAAAGAGCAGACCTATTGCATCGACTCCACTTACATCTCTTCACACTCACAAACTCTCATTGTGCGAACGTCAATCGTATCACTCTCTAAACGATGTTCGGGAAGAGAGCGCCACATGAATAGATCAACTCAAGACGCTCAGCCGAAAACTAAAACGAGAAGAAACGAAGGCCTTTGCTTACAGCGAGTGTTAGGGAACACATATTTAACATTATAATACATATATTATCTTTAATATTTGCCAACATTTTCATTTTCATTTCTAAAATATACCCAATGTAAAATTTCGCTTTATTTTTGGCTGGCTGCATAGTTCCCCATATTAAAGTGTCTCAGCTGTGCGCGCTTTGAATCAATAGACAATAAAATCTCACATATTACACACACTCACACACTCACACACTCACACTCACACACTCACACACTCATACACTCATACTCACACACATTGGCAATCCTTTCGATTTCATATTTGCCACGACTTTCTTAAATGTTTGCATCCCCTTCCGTCTGCCACCCTCAAGCCATAGGCTCAGTCCCCCGCCCCCCGCGCACCCTTTGGCTGTCTAGAGCGTAAGACAAGCGGCATTTGCATATAGGAAAACTTCCCTGCCAGTGCTGTCAAATTTTATGATAGCGCCAAACATAACTCATTGACAGCTTTGCATTTTCACACAGGCCGCCACAGCGCCGCGCCGCCCCCTCAGCGCCACGGGGTGTTGCCCATTGTTGTCTTTAGCTCTCGTAGTTCTCATTGTTGTTGTTGTTGTTGTTGTTGTTGTTGCTGCTGCTTCTGCATATTGCACAAAGTTATGAGCCGCAAATGATAAAGTGCGACAGCGTCATGGCAGCTGCCTTGGAGCTGGGGCAATATTGATTTTTACTCTTATTTCTATTTTGAATTTTTCTATTCTTGTTGTTTGTTTTTTTTTTATTTCTTTTTTTTTCAAATGAATTTTCCTACTGATTCGTCAGCGCTCATCAGCGAGCGGGGCAGTCAACGCGTTTATTTTGTCATCAAGCTAATTAATTAATTAGAAACAACAACAACAACAACAAATACAATAACAACAGCAACAGTTGGTGTGAAAGGCGACAGGACACACCTCAAAAAAAAAAAAAAAACGAACGAAAAACTCAGGTAAGGTTAAGCAAGGAGAGGTAACGGGACTTTGGTGCGTTTGGTGTGTGTCAGTGCAATAAAAAAAATGGTCCCCAGTCTAATTAGATAGTTGACAATTGTTGCCCTTGTTGCTATTGTTGTTGCTGTTGTTGCTGTTGTTGCTTAATGTAATTCATCAAATGTCAAAGCCAACGCTGACATCCGACTGCACCTTTGGGCGTGTTAAGTTCCGTCTGGCTCTGGTCAGCCATAGGCCTGCCACACACACACACACACACACACACACACACACACACACACACTAAACTTAAGCAATTTTGAAGGACATCAATTGCCGTAGATGTTCTTAAATGGCTATGAAAAAAAAAGTTTAAAAAAAAAATGAAAAATGTAATAAAATATAATTAAAAATATAATTATATATACATATAAACAGGGAATGCAAACAAGAGTTATGAATTAAAAAAAAAAAGAAAAAAAACCAAGAACAAATTTAAAAAAAAAAATTTTACTTGAAATTTGTTTATAAATATATATATTTTTTAAATTATGAAAATGGATTAATCAAAAATAATTATTACACATCAATTATTACACTATAAAAATCAAATCATAATCAATTATTATATTTTATACAAAATTATTGTACTACAACTATAACTATAAAAATCAATTCATAACTTTTATTTTCAATTTTTATCAGGAATCGTAACGATTATAATTTTTATACAAACAAATTAAAAAATAAGAAATTTTGTTTACCTGTTAAAAAATATATATTTTTAATTATTAAAATTGATTTATATGATAAAAATAAGAAATAAATATTACACAAAAATTTTAATATAAAAATCAAATATTAATTTTTATTTTCAATTTTTATTATACAAATTTAAAATCAGACTTTTAATCCAATTTATATGCTTAAAATTGATATAAAATGTTAATTGTAATATCTTTTGATACAAAGAAACTAGCTCCTATATACATGATCTATGCATTAATACCTTGGAGATGATATATACATATGTATGTAAATATGTATATGCATATTTAATTAACTGCCTAAGCACTAAACTAGATCATATAAGTATGGAATATTTAGATAATGGTATAAGTTGAAATTTATGAAGAACTAAGCATTCAAATATTTTCTTCAGATTTATCGAAGTTCGAAAAACTATTTAAAGTCTTTCCATATTGCCTTTCAGGTTAATTTCCCAAGCTTATATTTATTTCTTTTTATTTATTGTATATTTAGATGTATATAAATTTAATTCAATCAGCTTTTTTTTTACTATCATCTACTGTCTGTGATGCGAAATCTCTGCACAGTACGCACTTGATGACTATAAAGCGATAGGAAAAGCTTCTACTCTCAATTCGAGACATTTTCTATATGGCTTATATCCTTTATCGTCTGTTTATAGGGAAAACATATTTTCATATTTCCGGCTTTTGTCGCCAATTCGTTTTTATTGCCATCGCATCTTCCTTTGCTCTTTTTTATAGATGTTTATAGTTTTTTATGCCGCGACAACGCATAAATTTCAGCCGCAGACATTCACAATAAAAGGGTAGTTCGATTTCAGAGGATGTGCGAGAGCAGCTGAGTTGGGAGGGAGGGAGGAAATAGGCAAATAGGCTGAGGCTGTGGGGCAGGAGCTGGAATGAAACTTCCTTATTTCGTTCAACGGCATTTTGTCAATTTTAGTATTAGCGCGTGCGCCTAAAAATATGCAATAACAATTGTCATGCATGCAAATGACTTCATTTGCTTGGCTCGCGAAATTTTGTCATTGCCACGCCCCGGGCCCCACGCCACCAAACGCTAGCCCCACAGAAGGGGCACTTTGCATGATTGAATTGAGTTATTGGCAAGCTCGCCGCCCTCTATGCCCAGCCCCATTGCCACTCACACTTTGGCTGATTTCCATTCGCCTCCAGCATGTGGTTAGATGAATTAGAATTTTTTGTTTTTCGCCCAGCTCAGTGAGTGGAGCAGGAGCAGGAGCAGAAGGAGCAGAAGCATTTTATGTATGCAGATTGCGTGGCGCACGTAAATTCATTTAATAGTGTTCTTAGCAATGGCAAATATCATGGCAACGCACGACATGAGTAGTCAATAACTTAAAGTGCAATTGACCCCAATACCAAGAACCAATAAAATCCACAAGATCACAATATAAAACATTGTAAAGAGTGCCAGACACATGACTCATTCACCCGATGGATGGGGTAAAGTTGGCAAAATTGATAAAAAGAAAAAGTCAGATTTTATAAATGGCTGATAATTTTATTATTATCTCTAACATCTAATGTAATAGTTGGCCTGAAAAGTTCATAGACTATCATAGAAAATAGAAAACTTCGTATGGGAAGAAATATATGTTCTAGTTAAACTATAGATGGCATAGAGCTATACTGAAAAATATTGGACTGAAAAGTTTGTTGACTATCATCGAATATGTTCTATATGTTCTATAGATCTCACGTTGAAATAGCTGAACTGCTTGTGAGTTATGTTAGGGAAAATATATATATATATATGTTCTAGTTGAACTATAGATCTTATAGAGCTATGCAGAAAATTATACAATGTTATTCTAGGTATCACTCTCTGTCAAGAGATCTTTGTTGCTTATCTTTCAGATATGCTCATTTCGTATTACTTTATTTGTATATGTACATATATGAATGTAGAGTCAGCTAAGGAAATATCTACTGTGATAATGAAATAATACTCATTAAGTATAAATATCTTTTATAATACTTTTACATGATTTACTGAAATTTATTATATAATTTACATTATTTAATTAAAATAAATCGAAAATCGATATCGATAAATTACATGCTCTCTACTATTCCATAACAATATATTTTTATTTATAAAAAAATTTTAATATTATTATTATTAAACGATGAACTAGATATCAGAACAACACATGAAGAAATCTGATTAAAAAATATATAGAAACTATCTAAATAACTATAACTAAAAAAATAGAAACTATCGCTAATTACACTGTAAAAGCACTGCTCATTTTTTATATATTTATTTACTTTAATATTTAATTTAATTTAAATAATTTTAAAAATATGCCACACATTAAAATCTGATATTTTAAGAATACAATAGATACTTTAGCAATAATAAAAAATATTCATTCCTTTCACTCCAAAAGAACTCTAAGACCCTTTGCCAGACATCTCGACAAATCTACCAATACATATTTGTTTAAGCGCCTGGAGTTAACTGGAATCAGACATAGCTCTATATATATATATGTGTATGCAAATATTCGTATCTATCAGATCGGCATTTGTGTTCGGGTCCCTAGTTTCCGGCCACAACTATCGTACGATTGTGGGCCAGAGTTTAACCCTTAATTTGGCCAGGCAATGGGATTGGTAGGGTAAGGGTAGTAGGTGTAGTAGTGGTAGTAGTAGCGTGGCTATCTGGGCCGTTTAATCGCGCTTCATTCATCATCCAAATCGAGCATTGCGTTTTGGCGGCACGGCGCGACGCCCGATGCGAGCTATCGATAAGGCGGCTGGGCCCAAGTGGGGCGAAGTTCACAAACTCAACTTAATGGCAATTTTATCGATAATGTTCGTGCTGAATTTTCGATTTTGTTTGCTTGCATGTCGGGCCGCGAATTATGAGCGATCGACACGCCAACAACTACCAAGCAATTGTGCAAATCTAACCAGAACTGGGAGTTGGGCGTCAGAATCGAAATCGTAGTTGAAGTTGAAGTTGGAATTGAAGTTGGAGTTGGAGTTGGAGTAGAAGTTGGAACCGCGTTACGCTCGTCGTCGCCCAGTTCCAGTTCGAACACTGTCATCATACCAACACACTTGTACTTGGCTTCGTAGTTTAGCATACAATGTGTTTGTGGGTTTTTCAATATACCCTCTATAATAATATGTGAGAATGTTGAGGAAGGTCGTATGAGTCATGATATGTGATATATATCATATAAATATATGGGAATTATTTGTAGAATTTTTTTAACTTTTTTTTTATTATTACTTAAAGCCGTAGTCTTATCTGTAATATCGGTAATGGATTCCTAGGCAAATATTATCTATTAAAGCTAATTGTATTTCTACTTTCTACTTTTAAACAACTTTTATCTCAGCTTAGAGCAGATATATCTTTATTCATAGGAATAGAATGAGCTTTGTAAATGGAATATTTGAAAGTAATCTAAGAAAAGTCTTTTCAAATATTCCATTAAATCACAGGGTATCTTGTGGTAAATCAATAGTTAATAATTCATATGGTTGACAGCTTTTGGCTTTAGTTTTCTGTTTTGGTTTTTGTTTTTGTTTTTGGGTTTGGGTTTGGGTTTGGGGGAGACTTTGGTTTATGTTTTTCTGCTTTGGTTGCAGCGCAAATTATGAGCACGCGAATATCGAACGGTTCCTGCTGCTGGTGGGCGGCATATTCTGTGCCTGTGGGCGTGCCCGCCCTATCAATTAGAACTGGCTAGCGAACATCTTGATAAGAGTGCGGCCCTACAGCGATACGAACAATTGGTATGCGAGCGGCTTGTGTAAATAAATAAAAATAAAGTGCCAACAACGAAATGCGCTTCGAATGGTCATTAAAATTGCGCGTCCAGGGCCTAAAAGCATGCACTGCTAATTGCCACATAAATAACCAGTCGAATCACCAGCCAAGCACCATCCGAAATCTGAGGGTGGTCCGAACGCAATGCGGCGAAATTGGTAAGCAAAACAAAGAACATTATAATTTATCGAGCATAGATTATCGATAAGCAAGCAAACATATGATTAAGGATAGTCAAATAAACAAAACGAATAATGGATGGTAGAAGGAGAAAGCAAAGAGAAGAGGACACAAAAGAACAGAAGAGAAGAGAAAAAAGCCGCATCGAAGAGAACAGAAGAGAACAGAGTAAAAGAAAACTGAAGACATCAGAAGAGCATTGAAGAGAGCAGAAGGGAACAGTTGAAAACAAAAAAGAAGATAAGAGAGCAGGAGATACAATACAAGAAAATAGAAGATAAGAGAAGAGAAGAACAGAAGAAAACAAAAGAGTAGAGAAGAGAACAGAATACAATACAAGAAAACAGAGGATAAGCGAAGAGATGAGAATATAATAGAATTAAAGAGGACAGAAGAAAATAAAAAGGAAGCGAAGAAAACAGAAGAGAAGAGGACATCAGAAGACAGAAGAAAACTGAAAACAACAGAAGAAAAGAGAAAAGAGCAGAAGAGAACAGAGAATAAGAAAAGAGAAGAGATCAGAACAGAAGAAGAAAAGAAAAGAAAATAAAAGAACAAAAGAGAACAGATAAAAATAGAAGTGAACTGAAGACAATATAAGAAAACAGAAGATAAGGCAAGATAAAAAAACATACCCGAAGAAAGCAGAAGAGAACAATAAACGTAAACAGAAAAGAGCAGAAGAGAACAGAAGAGAAGATAAGAGAAGAAATAAGAAGAAAAAAGAATTAAACAATAGAGAACAGAGGATAGCTAACTAGCTATATCTAAGCACAACTGTACTTTAGGCAGCCTTTAGGTAGATAGGGTCTCGACTGAACTTACGCAATATAGCAAATGGAAAGAATATAAGGTCTATAGTTGTTGTGCTTAGTTTCCTGTGCATGTGTGTGTGTGTGTATGTGTGTGTGTGTGTATGTGTGTGTGTGTGTGTGTGTGTGATGCAGAGCAACGCATTAAGTTCAATTTCAGCTACTAGATCAGAATTTATGACATTGACGAAACGATAAAAATGTCGACAGTAGCCAGCACACACATAAATGTGCATTACGGCAGCGAAAGAGAGAGAGAGAGAGAGCGATAGAGAGAGTGAGAAGGAGATGAAGATGGAGATGGAGATGGAGACATTGCCGGAACTGAAACTCACAAATAGCAGAGGTGGAGAGTTACGTTCAGAGGGTAGAGAAACGGGCGTAGAGCAATATAACTGACCAGGCAGCATGAAAATGAAATGCGACGCTCAAACTCACGTCAGCGAAAGCGAAAGCGAAAGCGAAAGCCTAAAACTATTAATTTCATCGTAGTAGAAAAGCACGGAACGGTCAACAGACAAGGCTGGCCAAAGCCGGACTGGACTGTCCGCCCTTTTGGGCAGGGAGAAATCTATATTTACGATTATTGAAGTTTATGACGAAACGTTTTCGTATCATTTTGCGTCGCCTCATAAATGTTAAACGAGAGACTGACAGCGGTCTCACGGCTGGACCATCTACAATCACATAGGGTTGAGAATTTCATAAATGCTTTTGCACGCAAGCTGCTAATAATGCCAGACGGACGGACGGACGGACGGACAGTTGGACGGATGGACAGGCCTGACCAACAAACTGGACCGGACAGATACATCGTATTTGTGAGTGCTATACTGTATACATATATATATATATATATATATATATATACATGTATGTATATATATATAAATATATGTCGTAGCACAGGTGCCTGGCCAGGGCTTTGGTTACGGATTTGGGTTCGGTTTCAGTTTCGGTTTCGGTTTTGGCTTCTTCTTGTTTTTTTTTTTTTTTTTTTTTTTTTTGTTTGGGGGTTGCTCTATGCTGTATGGCCGCAAAAGTGCAATACGCTCGTAAAACCAATGGCCAAATAGCCAAACGAGAAATGTCTAAGTAAAAATGTTGTGTAATTACGTTGCGTTACGCACAGATAGAGATACAGATGGTAATGAAAATAGAGTGGGGAAAATGGTCAAGCGGTTGGGGTGTCTCTACAGCTGGAGTTGGACTTTATGATAGTCGACAGCATACACCCCCTCCTCGCCTCCTGCTCCATACAAAAAAAAGGCTAAAATCGTAGTACGACTTGGACCACAGTTAGTTGGAAAAATCATAATTAGGCTTCGGTTTGCTTCCTCTTTTCTGTGTACACGTGTGTGTGTGTGTGTGTGTGTATGTGTGTGCCTTTTATGGTTTTAATGAGCAGACTAGTGCAATTCATGGACCAGGGTTGAGTTTGCTACAACTGTCAAAGTTGCCTTCGATAACAATTATAGCTAAGCAGGCTCTGCACTTTGTATCAATTGATCTAAACGAATTGAAATTAGGGGCTGTAGCTAGCTTTCATAATTCTCAGTAGTTCTGTGCAAACATATTTAAAAATTATAAAGTAGGTTAAAACTGTTTGTTTAAAGGAACAATTACAAGGCGCGGGTGAGTGTTAAAGTCTTCAAAGATCCAAGCCAATTGCATACATATTAATTGTACACTGAACACATTGAAAGTGGCCAAGATACCAAAAAGTTTGTATTCTTTATATTATTTTTATTGCAATTCTTGTTCAGCGCAACGTATTGAGCCACTAAATAAAAGACATTGACTGGAGAACTAGAAAAAATCCTTTTTCAAAGCACAAAATGCGTCCACGACTTGGCTTTGTCATTTTTTGCTCGCGCTGTGCTCGCAATTCTCATATGAAGTACTTTTCCTTGCTCCTCTTTCCTTACTTGCTGCCTTTCTCTCACTATATATATAAAAGTATAGAAGCGCACAAAAAAGAAAAAATCATTTTTTTTTTATTGAAAATTAGTAAATTTTATTAAAAATTTAATGGCAGTTTAATCGATTTTTATATAAAAATACTCATACTTATTCACATACATATATATTTATATAAGTATTCTAGCATTTTGTTGTTGTTGTTTTTTTTTCTATTATATTTTTTAAATTTATTTTTGATATTTATAAATAACACAAAAATTGAAATTTCTTTTTATATATATATATTTTTTTATACATTTTTAGAAATAGCACAAAAATTGAAATTTCTGTTTTTTTTTTTTTTTGTTTATATTCTTTTTATATATATTTAATATTTATAAATTACACAAAAATTTTAATTTCTGTTGTTTTTTTTTATATTCAATTTTTTTTATATATTTTGAAACACAAAAAATTGAAATCTCTGTTTTTTTTATTCAATTTTTTATATATATATATTTAATATTTATAAATAACACAAAAATTGAAATTTCTGTTTTTTTTTTTTTTAATTTTTTGTTATATATTTTTAATATATCTAAATAATACAAAAATTGAAATTTCTGTTTTTTTTTTAAATATTTATTTTATATTTATAAATAACACAAAAATTGAAATTTCTGTTATTTTTAAATATATATTTTTAATATTTATAAATAATACAAAAATTTTAATTTCTGTTTCCTTTAAATATTTTTTATATATTTTTAATATTTATAAGTAATGCAAAAATTGAAATTTCTGTTTTTTTTTATATACTATTTTTTTTTTATATATTTGTATATATTCCAATTTCTTCCCTTCTGAGTAAGAGTCATATCGAACGCTTAAAAGGGTTTGCCATCCTCATGAAAAATTTCATTTATGTGTCAGTAGAAGTTCCTCTAGATAATACAACTGTTAATGTTAGATTTGGCAATGGATGTGTGTGTGTGTGTGTGTGCAGGCTCATCATGAGCGCGTATTTTCACTGCGCAATAAGATTTTCATACGCTGTCAACGCTTAAAGCATAGCAAAATCAAATCTTTTAAGAGTTCTCTCTTATTTGTCTCTACTTGTGCGTGTAGCACGAGCAGAGCTAGTTTTTCTTTAATATATCGATAAAAATTTTATCACACATACATCGATTGAATCTCAATCAGTCAAATCCATTGAATTTTGTTGCCAATCATTGCCGACTTTCAATTCATATTGTAACATTCAATTATAATCTAAAAATAGTTTTTTTTTTTTTTTTTTATGTAAACGTAAAATTTAATAAATTTTACACTTTTTGCAGCGCCATTTCTATAGAAAACATTTGCAATTTGAGGGGGTTTCAATTAAATTCATATCATACGAAAATTGAAATTGCCGTAAGTATTGCACAGCTAATTGAACTTTGATGATTTTATTGGATTCCCTTAGCATAATTTCCAACATGTCACGCTTGACTTCGCGCAACGGTGCAGTCGCTATGAAATCCAAATCACGCGCCATTCCACGCGCTGGACTCGTTAATCTTGGCAATACTTGCTACATGAACTGTGCTCTCCAAGCACTCTCGATGACGCCTGAGTAAGTGAATTGCATTTGTCAGATGGACGCAACATAACCTCAATATTGCCCTTGACATTGCCCTTGACTTGCAGCTTTAGCCGTCAGCTCTTGCTATTGGATTGCTCTTCGAAGACTGTTAAGCAGATGCAGCGTCTGATTGGCCTCTTGCACTTTGGATCGGTGCCGAAATCGGTAATGCTGGCCACAAGCAATGCAATGTTTCCGATTGGCGCACAGCATGATAGTTCGGAGTATTTGGGATATTTGCTAAGTATATTGCATAAGAAGGAGAAAATCATGGGTTTGCTGTTGGGTCCTGAAGATCGCAGGAAATCAGCTAACTGGACTGAGTCCTTAGAGCGTCTAATGCCATTTAGCAATCAGATGTCGATTGCCGATAGATCGTTCGCTGGAGAATTGACTAATATATACAGATGCCTTAAATGCTTCTCTGAGAGTCACATTCCGACCACCTTTCGTGAGCTACAACTCTCCTTTCCCGAGTTGACGAAGAAGAGTTTCACTGTACAGACTCTGCTCGATGCCAATGGAATGTCACAAATTCTAGACGGAGTTAATAAATACGCTTGTGCTCACTGCGCCAATCACTGCAAGGGCGAACATCTTGTAAAACTCACTGAAGGTCCACGTAATCTCATTATTACTATCAATCGTTTCAATTACAATAGAGAGACTCAAGAGCGTACTAAAGTAATGCATCAGATCTATCATAATGATATGGTGAGTAGAATCATGGAAATGAAAACGAGAGAGGGAAAAAGAGATAGGAGAGTTAATGGAATGGGGAAGAGAAGAGCAAATATTAGAGACAAGAAATAGCAAAGAGGAGAAAGCAGAGAGCAGAGAGAAAGATAGTAAAGAGAAGGAAGACTATGCAGATAGGCGAGAAGTGATTGAAAAGAGGTAGAGATAGCAGAGACAGGGATAAGATAGGATATTGGGGAAGAAAAAGAGGAAATTAGAATAGAAAAGAGAATGAAGAGAGCCAAAAGAAATATTAGAATCGAGGGCACAAGGAAAAGAAGACAGAGAAAGGATAGAGAAGCACTAAGAGTATATGAGGAGAAAATATTAAGAGATATGACTTAGAGGTCTTATAAGATTAGCCTTACAAAATCATCATTTAGTATATCATCCAAATTAGACAATATTACTCATTGAGCTTTGTTTAAATCTACTTAGGTCGCTTAAAATATGTCATTTGAAACTAACCCTCCACACACACACACACACACACACACACACACACACACACACACATATATTTATATATATATATATATATACATATATATATAGATAACAGTCAATCAATATAACAAAGAGACGATGCTGCACACAACAACTCTTCACTACAGCTTGAACGCAGTCATCGTGCATGTCGGTTATTCGCTTGATTCGGGACATTACTTTATACTGGCTCGGGATCAGGATAATAATAAATGGCTCAAATTCAACGACGCCAAAGTGTCGTATGTAAGGAGCGGAGATGTGCGCAACATGCGAGCTCCACGTGCGGCTCACGTGCTAATTTATCGTTTGGCTGGAAAATCGACGAACCATCCTGATGGAGCACCGTCCGTTATGGTACCAATACCACCTGTACGTCAGCTAAAGCTGGAAGAACTACCGGCCAAGATTCGTAATTACGTCAAGCGTAATATGGATAATTAACCGACTTTTTGATAGCACAGAATCAACAATAAAATAATAAATATTATATATATATATATATATATAGTTGTATATATCATGCAATGTATATTGATTATACAATCTATATAATATATATATATATTTCATAATCGAAACAGTTTCTCTGTTTACTGGTTTATTTAACAGTCTACCTACCTCCCTCCCTCCCTTCCAGCCACAGGCGCAACAAATATGGACAAGCGTAACAAGCCAGATAACATTTAAGCGAAATCGCTTTAAAATCAATTAACCGTAAAATCACTTGGCTATTTGCAACAACAGAGTCTAGTCCTGCCGTACATTTGTTGCCCTCGGACATCGATGCGATGCCGGCCAAACAATCAAATGTGGTGGCAATAACATTAGCTGTACCCAACCCCTCCCGCACGTCACCCCACTCCCACGACAGTCCATAAACGTGGCATGCGTTTGTGCATATGTGTGTCCGTCTGCATGCAGACGAGCAAACAATCTGCCAGACCCCCCATTTGCCATGGATCCCCAATGCCCAACTCGTAGGCTGCTGCCGTTGCAATGGACGTGCTGCCAGGTATTAACCTCCATTTAATGTTTAACAAAGCCGCGTTACATGTGCATGAGGCGCAAGAGTAAGAGAGCTGAAAAAAAAAGTGAAATATATATATATATAAAACAACAACAACGACGACGACGACGACAAGGCTATTATGCCACGCCCACTCTCAACAGGCAGTCGCCAAACATTTCGATTAACATACGCAAACACACACACACACACTGACATAGCTGACCAGCGACCAGCGAACGATGGGTGTGGCAGCTGGGTGGTGGGCGAAATATATATATATATATAAAAAAAAAACATAACGTGCACGGGCAGCAAATTGAATTGCCGGCAAACAAGGCCGAGACCTGCAGGAAGCTGAGCATTAAAAAAACAAAAAATACAAAAAATAAAATCACAATCGGAGTCGGAGTCGGAGTCGTAGCCGCGCGATGGCCGTGCACAGACGAGCATCAAGCCTCACATCGTCATCAAAATCGTTTTAAACAAAACGGACTAATTAAGCGCACGTTGTAGTCCACGTTCACGTTTGACCTGCTCGGACCAGACCTGCTCCCACGTTCGACTCAGCAATATGACTTGTTGAAACTAACAAACTTAATCAGAGACCAAAAGGAGCTGCATAGATGTATGCCTAGGTGAGTTCTTGGAGTGTTTAAGCTCTTTGTGAATCTTTCTAGATGAAATTTAGATTGAAATCAGAATGAGTTTTGCTGCTGAAATGAAGCACGAATTCACCTTAAGAACTAAGAGCGGATCATTGTTATGTCTAAATAAAGCTTGTATTTGTTTACTTTTGATTTATTAGGCTTGATAATTTGACAATTTCCAGATCATATCATTATGTGAAAATTTAATGAAATGTATTAAAAGAAAAACTAAGGTAATTTATAAATATATATTGTATACATAGATGTCAGACGGAGCTGCTATAAAATAGGTTTCTATGTGAGTTGCTGAAGCTGAAATGTTGTGAAATTTGTAAGAAATTTTTTAAACTCGCATTAATCGGTAGGAAACCAGCCAAATCACCATGTGACAACTACAGTAGAATCCGGTTATAAAGGCGCTCAAGGGACCGACGATTTTACGTCGTTATACACGGAGGACGCTATAAGCAAAAGGAAGCAAAAATAATCCTATTTTCGTCGTAATGAGCGGAAGGACACTATAAGCGGAGTCGTTATAAGCGAATGCCACTGTATTAATTGTTGGACACTAATATAAAAATTATAAATATAAAAAATATATATAAAAATTAAATAAAAATATAAAGGTTTTCTTTGAAAAGACGATCTGCAGGTTTGATTAAATAAAATACAAAAAAGCATTTCTTCTGGATTAACTAAGGTTATTAAATCTATGCGATTTATAAACATAAATATGCGACATCTATACATATGTGTAGACGAGTCTATGTCTTTATATAAATATTCATTTCAATTGAGCTGGTGCTGCTCCAAACACAGACTGAATAGAGGGAGAGAGAGAGAGAGAGAGAGAGAGAGAGAGTGAGAGAGAGTGAGAGAGAGAAGTAAGCAGCAAGTATAGCAATATACATTAACAACAACAACAGCAAAATCTCTTTTTGAGTAGACAGAACAGTTCGGGTAGTTAAGGCGCTTTGATGTATATGTGTCAGTTGTCCACTCACACACACACACACACACACACATGCAGACACTCCCACTCATATGGTCTCTCCTCTACATGGAAACATTTTTGGTGTATCGCCGCGTAAATCCGTCTTTGAATAATGATGCCGTTGATAGCTGGGATTATAACCCAGGCGCAAGCAACGAAATCATCTCTCTGTCTGTTTCTATCTCTCTCTCTCTCTCGCTCTCTCTCTCTCTCGCTTCGTCTGTCACACATGTGTGTTTGGGTGTGTGCAGTCAGCCTAGCCATTTATTTATTATGCCACAATATTCAATGACCCTTAATGGCATTTCGTAATAAAAATATTGGATTAGTTTGTTAGTTTTGGTCGCTCGCGCTCGATGGCATATCAACCACCGTCGAGGGGCCCATCGTAGCGCCCATCAGCCACCCAGCCCCCACCCACTGGACACTTTATCAACTGGCCCGGCATTACGTATTCCATTAAACGCCTAATGAGCCCATTGTGCGGCGTGTCTGGGGTCATCAGGGGCCAGTCTCTGGCTAGCTCTGGGAGGGGCGTGCCAGGCGCCCAGGTACTTAGACTTAGTTAGTCGTGATCAATGCGACGATGCGTGCATACATACATATATATGTATATGTATATACATATGCCACGCCCCAAAACAGTAATGACTATCACACAATCAATTCTCGTAGATAGATCAAAAAAGTGAAATTTATTTGAATATATTAAATGAATAAAAATTTATACAGATGAAATTTAGTTGCACGCGGCTGGAATTTGGATAACGTTCTTGAAAATCGTAGTGCTGCACTATACAAAACTAAATTTTGAAAATAAAAAAGAAATCCTGTATTTGCTTAGAATAGCTAGCAATAGGCATTCAGAAAAAATTCTATTACTTTCGATTAGAATGTGTTGATTTAAATCATTTTAGAGAGATGCATGGAAACCGTAATTCATAGAAATAATTATATATATCTATTGGGTGTACCAAAAATCACATAAGAACTAATTTTAATTTACTATTTAAATCAATACAAAATTTACACATTTTAATTATAAGCCTTTATTTTCTATCAAAATTTCTTCTTGCATAACTTTTGCGACACCCTGTATATACATATATAATAATAGCCAACTTTTAAAACAAAATTTTGTTGTATTTAAATTTGAGAATTTGTTGAAAAAAAAACATAATTTTTTAATTTTCAAAAAAGTATATATATATAAATACTATTATTAAAAAAAAAATATTTTTTAAATTGTATTTTCATTTTTTATTATTATAATTTTTTTTTATTTCTATTATTAATTTTTTTATAATTATTATTATTTTTTATTTTTATCATTGTTATTTTTTTATTTTATTATTATTATTATTATTATAATTGTTATTAATTTAAACAAAATTTTATTAATATTATTCATGTTTATTTATTTATTAATATTATTATTGTTATTTTTTTATTTTATTATTATTATTATAATTGTTATTAATTTTAAAATTTTTTTATTAATATTATTAATTTTTATTTTGTTTTTTTTCTATTATTTATTTTATTATTATTATTATTATATTTGAAAGTCCACTAATTTACATTATTATTAAAAATTTCAATGCTTAGACTATTAATTTTTTTAAATTATTTAGGAATATGTCGTCTTATAAGTAGAATTTTAATCTGTATCTAAATATAATGTCGAGGTAGTCGTGGTGAATCGGTACAGTAAAATATAAAGCGAAGAGACGTAATAGGTATTTTCATCTGGTTTTATTTCATAAATTATTTACTTGCTTACAAAAATATAATATTAATAAAAATAAAATATAAATATAATATAATATAAAAACAAAACTCTACTACTAGCACTTTCAATAAACAATTGTAGTTGATTTAAGATAAAGTCGGAATCTATATACAGTTTATATCAAGTATAAGCAAAAATTTGATTGAAGACTCGACGTGGCTAGGGCATGTCCGGGCTAGGCGAGGCTGGTAAAAAGCTAGAGAATGTAATACGCTTAGCTCTGGCTACTCTCATATGCATGTAGCATATTAAAATAGCAAAACAGCAAATGCCCCGGCACGTAATCGGCATCGGAATCGGAGTTTGGAGCTGGAGCCAGGAGCCAGGAGTCCGGCACACGGTAGCCGGATAGCCAAATAGCCGAATGGATGAGTAGTTTGGGTAGCTCAGGACCCTTAGACTTGCATGCATGTGACATAATAAATATTAATGACAACTGACCGACAGCCTTGCCATAGATGATCCCTGCCCAGTGGGTGGGCTGGGGGATGAGGGCAGCTGGAGTGGAGTGGAACGTATGTTATGTAGGTGGCCGGCCGTTGGGTTGACGTTGACACACATTCGACATGTGACAGATAAATTATGGCAATTGGATGAATGCCGCCACACCTCTCTTCAAACAGGCCCCTGGCCAACATCATGCAATTTTGCTTTCGCTATGAGATCATTTTTCATTTTCATTTCCTCTCTCGCTCCCTCTCACTCACTCTCTGTCTCTTTCTCGTTTGTTTGTTTGTTTTTCTTGGTGCGGAGAAGGTTGTGACATATGTGCGCTCAGGACTAATGGCAGTCAAGTTTACCATAACCAAAGGACACATCAGCCAGCACACACACACACACACACACACACACACACACACACACACACACACACACGTGCTCTGTTGAGGGACATATCCTTAATAGTTTTCAGTTCGCAAATGATACGGTTAGCGGACTAATGACTGGATGCCACCAGGCTGAAATAAATTACAATAATCATTTATTGTTCAATAAGCCCAAAATGAAGGCAGAAGTGGGTGTACCTAAGAGTGTGTATGGGTGTATGTGTGTATGAGTGTATGAGTGTGTGTGTATATATGTCTATCTAAAGTTCAGGCATGCATACCAATGTGTAATAAAAATAATGACAGCATCTCTGGCAGCCAGCTCAGAGATCAGTTTATCACATTCATCAAGTGAATAATGAATGAAGCAAATAAACAAAAAAAATTTCCAAAGTTATTTAAGATTCACTTTTATATTTATTATATATATTTATATTTAATATTATTATTTTTATTATTTATTAAATTTATATATTTTTCAAAGAATTTTCAAATTTCAATTGTAAAAGTTTTTATACTAGAAATAGCCAAAAAAATTATTCAATTATGTATACAATCTTTTTATTAATATATACTATTGAATAGTATTTTATTTATAGTTAAACAACAATTAACAACAATTAAATTATTTATACAATTTTTTAATTAATAAATACTATTGAATAGTATTTTATTTATAATTAAACAATAATTCTATCTCTCTCAAAAGCTTGTATGAAATCTCTGTACTTGACCCTGGGACTAAAAAAAATAGCACGTAATATATAAATACAGTGGAGCCTCGGTTAATGAACACAATTCGTTGCAGCATGTTGTTCGTTAACCGAAACCACTTTTCGCATATTTGTAAATCTATAGTTCAACAAAAAATACTAAAACGTATTTTGTGCATTCGAGGTTTTCTCCATTTCCTTATTTAATATAGACAGAAATTTAGCATACAATAAATGTTTATAAATTTTTTGTTGTTCGTTATGCGAATTATTGTACGTTAAGCGAAACTTAGTTTCAAAGAAAAAAAAATGAGTTCATTATGCGAAATGTTCGTTATCCAAGACATTCGTTAACCGAGGCTTCACTGTATATGCATCAAATATTTTTAGCTCTCTCTCCATTCTACATTATGAAGCCTTTCTTATTTACTCTCTATATAGTTATAATTTCAGCAATATAAAAAACACTTTTTCGATATATATATATATATGTATATATATATATATATAGAGAGAGAGAGAGAGAGAGAGATTGTCGCTATCAATAGCTATTTATGCCTTAAAGTTGGCCACAATATTTACCGTTGTAATAGCGGAATACGGTTACCAATAATGAAAAGCAATACAAAAGCTGCCAAGGATTATTTACAAGCGAGGAGCTTAAAGCGAAAACCAATTCAAAAGACCGAAAGAAACCAAACAAACAATAACAACAACAACGACTACAACAACAACAACAGCAACAACAGCAAGCAAAACAACGAACAACAAACGAGAGTTGCCCCACCCGACGACTCGGTCTGCAGCAATCCACCCCAGCCCATACCATAGCCCCAACCCAAATTGTGGTCGCTGTGCCAGGGGTCTCTAAGTAATACGCGTGCATAAAAGAATCAAAAATCTAGATTTTGATTTGAGATATACTACTCTATGGACTATAGAGACAGACGGGCAGCTTGTTAAGTTTGGCTGCTGCCAGGCTGGAGCTGGAGCTGGGGATTGGGTACTGGGGATACTCTGGGTACTGTGGATACTCTGGGGTCAGGGCACTGTTCTGTTTGTCCTGTGGGGATGTGTATCAGTTAGCTACAACAGCTGTAGAGCAGCGGCACGGGCCATAAGTCAAGTGGCGCTTAATGCTTGCGAAGCGGCGCGCGTTTTGCCCGCGACTAAAATCGCTAGCAGTCGCTAGACGTCGACTTTACGCTTTTCGGTTCGCTTTGGCGGTTTTTTATTTCTTATGGATTCCACTTCAATGAATTGAAAAATTGCCTTGAACAAATTTGATGCTGCTTTGCATTTTGTTGTCTCCTGTCGTTGTTTTGTTTTGTTTTTCTATTTTTTTTTTTTTTCAACTTGGGAGGGCTTCCCTGGGTGTTCAGGGGGTAATTTGTGGGGTGGACCAGGGCAGCCCCAAACAACAACTGTTTTCCAAACATGACATTTGACATTTGATAATGTCATTTGCCGCGTAATTGTTTTTTGATTTGATGCCCCGTTTTGCCATTTGCCATTTGCCATTTCAATGTTATCATTTTACTGTTCTTGAATTCCTTTTTCTTTTTTTTGGTACTTCCGCTGCTCCCCACGCCATGTAAAACAAATTGATTTGACTAGACTACAGATTTTAAATGATTAACATTGTTTTGCATTTATTTCAAGAGATTTTCGTTTGCTGATAAATTAATTCGTTATATAAAATAATATATGAAAAATCATCTAAGAGCTGCATATGCATTTATAAATATTTGTAGAAATGATTTGCAATAAAATTGAATGCCCTTGTTGGTTTATTTAAATACTTGCAGATGGCATGATGTACAATGATACATACACATTTTAAACATTTACAATTTAATTTTGTTTTCACTAATAAATAACTCCAATTGTGGGCAACTCAAGAATCAATTTGAATGCGGGCAGATATTAGAAAAAACTTTTAAACAATGGAGAATTCATTTTAGCGATCGCCTGAAACGATGAAATAGAATTGAAAATACATTAATAACAAGTGAGAAAGTGTTAGTCGGGTATGTACGACTAGTAGTTAGTTAGTTTTTACTAAATTCAAGCTATGCTTAAAAAATTTAAATTTATTTATGGAAAATAAGTAATATATATATTTATTTTTCTTTCCCCACTTAGGTTTTCCGAAAAGCCAAAGTTGACGGTAAAACAGCTGATGTGGCAACACTGTTAAACTATATATTACTATCGATAACAAGATTTACGAGAATGCGCTAAATTCCTACAGACAGACAAACGTACAATCGGAAAGAGCTACATACAAAATCATATTTTTAAATTTAAAAAAAAAAAATGTTAAATTAAAAAAAAATGTTTTTTTTTTTTGTTTTATAAAGCTAAGACATTATAGATATCAGAAAAAAAATTGTAAACCTTAAAATATGTAATTTGCTGCTAAAGAAAAAATACATTGAAATATATATAAATACTTGTCTTCTTCTTTTAAATATTTATTCAATGTAAGCTTTCTCAATGGGTTCAGGGTAAAAAAAATAATGCAATAAGTATACAGTGAACCCCTTGCTTAACGAACACAATTCGTTCCGGCATCTTGTTCGTTAACCGAAACTAACATATCTTTCAAAAAATTTGCATTTAAATTGCATGCAGAATAGTGAAAAAAATGATAAAAAAAAAAAAAAATATATAAAAATGGACAGCACTATAATGTGTACCTATTTCATTGTTTAATACAGACAGAAATTTTCTTGTTGATCGTTATGCGAAACATTGTTCGTTAAGCGAAACTTATTTAACCCAAAAAAAAAAAAAAATTGTGTTCGTTATGCGAAATGTTCGTTATCCGAGGCATTCGTTAACCAAGAGTCTAACTCTATGCCATATAAATCATCGTCTGAGCTCTACTCAAATCGAAATGAATTCATATTGTATTCAAGGTCTCTTACCTGAATATTCCTGATCGCAAATATCCATGCGAACAGATTGCATATCGTTGCCATTGCCCTTGCCAGCCGAGGGATTTGCCGATGAATTGATAAGGCCAAAGCTAAACCGATGAAACCTGCTTGACGGCACAGATACAGGTGGCACCTCAGTTGACATTGATCCTAAGTTTGATAATGTGTGTGAGCAGGGAAGGGAGAAGAATGGGAGAAGTTGCTACAGCAGCAGCAGCAGCAACAGCAGCAGCAGCAGCAGCAGCACTCACCTATGTCTTGTACGTAATTCAAACGGTATCCATCGAAGGGCGATGCATTCAAGTCATTGGCATTCATTGGACGTATGGGCGATATTGTCATATTGCCATCAACATTTTGACCCTGAACGAATGATAATGGCGTGATGGGCGTAACAAAGGCACGATCTACAAAGTTAGCTGAATTAAAAACTAAAATAATGAAATCAAGATTTACATAATGATAATGATAATGATAATATATCAATACTTACCTGGCACAGTGTACAGTGAACTAATTGGGTTAAGTTGTTGTTGTTGTTGTTGTTGTTGTTGTTGTTGTTGCTGTTGTTGTTGCTGTTGTTGTTGCTGTTGCTGTTGCTGTTGATAAGCGGAACACAAATCGATTGGCGATGGCGATGGCGACAATGAAGAGCGCAATGAATCTGGATGCACAGACATGGACATGGCCATGGATAGAGCGCGTGCCTGAGCCGAAGTGCTGGGCATCAGATTAAGAAAGTTGTTGGCATGCAGCGCTGGAGGCAGCAATGCAAACGAAGTTACGTCTGGTGTGCAAGGACGCGTATCCTGCTGAGTTTCATTGATGGCCATATTGTTGCCATACCAGCCAGATTGTTGCTGCTGTTGCTGCTGCTGCTGCTGCTGTTGCTGTTGCTGCTGTTGCTGCTGCTGCTGCTGCTGCTGCTGCTGTTGCTGTGGCATTGGCTTGACCAGCTGCACATTGTTGTTGCTCTGCTCATTGATGGCCAGCGAGGCCAAGGCAGTGGCCAGCACCTCACCATCAGTGCCAACGCTACACTCTGGAATGCATCAAAGAGAGATCTCAGCATTAGACGAAACTACTTTGCAGTTCGCAATTCGCAATTCGCAGTTACCAGATCTCATCAGCTGTTGCTCACTGTTGTCGCGCTTTCTCTTGCCTGAGCAGAATGTCCTGTACATGATATGATCATCTTCGCGTATGCGATTTGAGCGAAACTTTTCAATGTGCTCCATGCCGAATTCACAATCCAAGTCTATTTCAATAGCCAACTGCTCCGATTCCTTTCTTGCTTTTTCTGCAATTGAAACAAACAGAAAAAAAAAAAATATATATATATATATATATATATATATATAAATATATTTGTGTAATATTTGTTTTTAAATCAAGTCAACCCTTTCAGGCGAATGCTAAATAGTTTATGATTTCTCACTGTTTAAGCGTTTGGCTCCCTTCTCTCGCTTCGAGTGTTTGACAACCTTCTCAATGGGATTCACATTGGTTTTCGGCAGAGTGCCAGTTGATGTATTGACAAGTTTCTCAGGCCCATCCAGCTCGATGATAGTCAGCTTCGAGGAGTTTAGGGGCATCGGCGGAGCTCCAGTCTCGGCTAGACTCATGCAGCGTTGCAGCTGCAGCATCATATTGTCGACTAGCGTGAAAATATCTGGAAAAGAGCAGGAATATTTGATGATATGGAACAGTTGATGGACAATTGAGCTGCTCTTACAGAGGGCACGACGCTCACGGGTCTTGGCCATGCGCTTGGGATAGGGAAAGGGTGCATCGTAGCCCAGTCCGGTGCGCTTTGGGGGCGTACACTTGGCCCCCTTGATATCCTCCAAAAAGGGACGACTATTGCGACTTTGATGATTGCAGATGCAGCGCGGCGGCGGCAATGGCGGCATCGTCTCTACAATTCCCGTGTTCGATGGCTCGATCAGCTCAGCACTGACCAACTGCTCGGACGGCACAGCCAGAGCAAGTTCCGTTACGGCTTCAATGCGATTCTCATCGGGCACCGAAGTTGAGTGCCTGGCCGGTGGCTCAATCACGGCAACGCGTTGAGGGTCATTGGGACGCTCCTGTTGCTGGGCCACAATGTCCAGCAGCACCTGCTGCTCCTCGAACAGTTCGTAGAGGTCATGCTCCAGACGATAGATTAAATACTGATCCGACATCGGATCCTCGGGTGTATTGGGACGTTCCGAATGCGGCATATCTAGCGATGCTCAAATAGTTTGTATCGAATTGAAATTGGTATTGAAATTGGAGTCTCAGGCGCAGCTACCCCTAGAATAGAACAGCGCACAGCTGGGCACGCCCAGAACAGAAAGAGAGTTTGGTTACCTATTGGTTATTGGCTATTGGCTATTGGCTATTGGCTATTGTCTATTAGCTATCGATACGCTATGGCATTTCGAGCAGGCGCAGTAGCCGCGCAGCACTGCTGTCGGTGCCAGAGCGGGATGCCAGACACAGAGCACACACACACACACACCCACACACGCACACAGGAAAATAAAAAGCTAAGAAAAAAAAAAAAGAGCCGACGAAAGAGCAAGAGAATGAGAGAATGCAAAGCGTAGCATGAAATTGGCAGCCGTTTGGCTTGATGAGGAGCCCGAAACAGAGCAAAGTGAGCCGCAGTCAACAAGGGCTGGAAGGGCACTTCCGCCTCCTCCTGCTCCTGCTCCTGCTCCTGCTCCTGCTCCAGCTCCTGCTGCTGCTCCTACTCCTGCTGCTACTGCTGCCAGCCGAAATGCACAACGTTAGCCGTAAATTGCGCTACATTTTTATATAGTTTTCGCCCGGAGGCAGCCAGACGGTGTCAATTTTGGACAACAATCGCTGGGCGGGCAAGGCATGGCCCACAGATGACCAGTAACAAAAATATAAATGGAAGAACGAAACGCAAGTAGATGCCGAATTCATGGCACTAGAACCTAAACAGTAGGCAGTGTTAGTTCAAAAGATACCCTGTAAATTATGTTTGTAAAGTCTGTTGAAATTGAAATTATTTCTAAAAATATTGTTAAATTAAAACTCTCTAATTAAAGCTAAATTCTTCTCAGCAAAAATTGAAAACTTATTTTTATTATCTATTTGTAAGAATTGTTAAAAAAAATAATTATATTAAATATAATATAGTAATTATTATATTTATTATAGTAATTATTATATTTATATTATATTTTTTATTATCTATTTGTAAGAATTCGTGAGATTAACTCAAATGCATAAATAAGATATTATTTTAATTTAAATTAAATAAAAATTAAATATAATATGCTAAATATAATATCAATTGTGATGCTTACAGCATTCTAAGGATTACATTTTCCTACTTTAGTTTTTTTTTACGGTTTTGTATATATTGAGTAAATAAGGAGTAATAGAACAGAACTTAAGTTAAGACTAAATATATCCACTTTTTGCTGAATTATGTATTATGAAATATAAATGCAATATAGATATAAATGTAATATAAATAAATATATAAATACATGTAAAATATATGTAAACTAAAAATTATTTAAGGTTTTAAGGAATTTCTACGCCCCCCTCTTAAATGAGCGCCTGACGTGCTAAATGAACAAGACAATTAAATTACATTTGAGCAATTTGTGAACAATTTCAAGCAATAATTAAGCAATCGAAAATGATCTAATATGATCTCGCCAAGTAAGAGAATATACAAGGAACAGAATTCATCAAACTATTGCAACAATTAATATGTATGCTGGGAGTCTATCGACGATAATGATGCTGATGCAAAATTTAGAGTTTATATCATTTAGAGGCATCAGAGTGCATTTTAATGATCGTATTAAAACTATGCTATATATACTATACATAAAAAATAACAAAATATATTTAAAAAAAAAAGAAAAACAAAAAAATAGATCTAAAGATATCAAAAATAATTTTATTGTATAACAAATATATATATATATTTAAAAAAATATATATATTATATTTTGTATATACAATATATATACCTTAAATATATATATATTTTTTAATATATTTATTTATTTAATTGTTACAGAGAATTAATTTTAAATAAAAATTTACTTAAAACCCAAAGCAAACTTATTATATTTTTTAAATATATGACATCTATTTTAATAATAAATTATAAAAATTTATTTAAGTTATACAATAAAATTTGAATAAAAAGAAAACATTTGCTTGTTTTTTAAGCAAATATTAACTTATAATAATAATTAAAATAAATCAAACATTACTCAACATATGATATTATAACATATATAATATTTAAATTTAAAAACAAATGCAACAAAAAATAAATATTTAATATGGAAAAAATATTATGAATATTATGGATAAAAACCCAAAATACTAACTCTCTATCTAGCTACATACATATATCTATATAAAATTGTGTCTTTATAGATATATACATAATTGCATCTACATAAATATTCACACATGTCTGCTGATATCGAAAAGCTGTACCAAAAATAAAATACGAATCGTCAGTTTCCTTTAAATTGCAACTCCAACTGTGCATTCGGTTTGGGTTAAGAGCTATTCGCGTGTTCACTCACCCCTGGACGACCCGACTAATAACTAACGCCATCTCTTGTCGCCCCTCCGCCTCCGCCACCGCCACTGCCCTACCAGCCAGCCAGCCAGCAGCAAAGCAGCCCTCAGCTCCTCTATCAAACCCTACAAAGTTAGTTTACGGCCAAAGTTCAACGAGAAAAAAAAAAAAATCCAACATAAAACTCATAAAAAAATTGCAAAAAAAAATACAGAAAAAAATGAAATGAACGAGAGGAGTAAAAAAATTGGCCAAAAGCTAGTCACAAAAAAGTCACAACGTGTGAGAATCGTGAAAATGCTGTAAAACAAAAATATATATATGTATATGTGGAATATATATATATATATATAAATATATACGTATGTCTCTGTATGTGTGCATAAAAAACTGAATGCAGACGAAAAAAAATTGGTTTGTAACGCAATTCTTTTCTCTCTCACTCTCTCTCGCTCTCTCTCCCACTTTTCTTCATACATTTTTTTTTTTTTTTGCGTGCTTCGCTTTTCATTTGGCGTTGGCAGCCATTAGAGCAAAAATCAGCAGCATCGGCGGGCGCCAGTGGGTGGGCCTGGTTGCAGTGTTGGTTAAAGGTTAGTTATTGTTGTTGTTGTTGTTGTTGTTGTTGCTGCAGTTGTTGCCACACATGTGGAAATTGTGCGCGTTTTGCAGTTTTTTAATTGACCAACAAATTTATTTGATTCGTTAGCGAGCGACGCGGCGCTTTCTTTCCCTCTTTTAGCTCTCTGGTTTTTTTTTTTCTTTTTTTTTTTTTATAGAGTATATATCATATAGAAACTGCCATAAAATAGTATTCAGCTAAACTTAAAGCCGCTTCAACTAAATCTCTAAATCTCTAAATCTCTATATACAACTCTCCCTCCATATCTCTCTTGCTCACTCTCAGCTAGCCAATTGAAATTCAAAGCCAACAAGGCACGCTCACTGTGGGCCTGGGCCTGGGGCTTTTGCTTGTTGTCTTGCTGTTGCTTCTAAGGATTACATATTGGTAAACAACCGATTACAACAACGGCAATAACAACAGGGACAACTTATTGTGCTGCAAATTTGTTTGCCCAATGGTCGCCCCCAAGCACATTTTTAGGGCGGCTTACGGGGATGGGTGTGGCGCGGTTGGCTGTTTGATTTGATTGTTGACTTTATTGGTCAAGCGGTCGTTTAGTGTTGTCCTCTGTCGTTGTTGTTGTTGTTGTTCTTCGTGTTGTTTGTTGTTATACTTTGTGCCTGGACCAGGGCTAGGGGCATGGACTAGGGGCTTGGGCTTGGGCTTGGGCCTGAGCTTCTGCTTGTATTGTTTTAACGATATTTAATCTATGATTAGAATCGTTTTTGGTCAGTAAAATCAATTAAACGCTACACTTGACTTAATTTATTGTCGCGCTCGATGAGCATAAAAGACAAGTAGCCGCCAGTCAAGTGTTGGTCATATACCCTGTAACCAAATCGTAGCTGGGGTATATGTGCACATTACTTCATATATTATTCTCTTCTATTTCTCATCTTACATCAATTTTAGCTATATGGCAAGCTGAACAAATGCCTTTCATTGCTATTCAGAAATCAACTGATCTAGAGTTATATATATATATATATATATATATATATATATTTTTTTTTTTTGTAAGATCCTCGTATCAATTAGCCTTGTTAGAGGGTATTCAACCAACACATCAGTCAACTCATTCACTTTGTGGCTTTCGTATTTGTTAAGAGGTCGTCTAGCAAGTGAATACCAAAAATGCGATGCAAAATGATATCATATGAACTGAAATGGTCGTAAAATCAAATTGGCCTCTCGCTCCAGTCCAGTCCAGTCGAATGCCAATAAAAATACGACAACAAATCTGAACACACTCAAAGCGCTTTGTCGGCGGTATCCGTGCGCTGGCTTGTTTTCTGGTCTCGGCTATCTTTATAGCTCGATCTCGTTCGCCGACCGATGTCGATGACGATGACCGACGACGCAGAAAATAATTGTTTAGCTTGGCCAGCGGGCGGCGAACGGACCGACATATATATATTGCAAAAAAAAAATAATAATAATAAATAAATAAATAACCAAAAATAAATAAATAAATATAAAAAAAAACTCAAGCAAAGGCAAAGCATAATTAAATTAAATAAAATAATTAAGTACTTAGAGCTCTGGCATTAGATGATCTTAGCTTCGAATTCGCATGAGTAAGAATAAAGAGAAGCAAATGAAAAATATGAATTCTCTCGATTTTAGATAATTTCAAATTTTTTTTGGAAAAAAAAAATTGCTATCAGTACTTAAGAAATAAATTGAAAATTAAAAATAGATAAAAATAAAATAAAAAAATATATTTAAATAAAACAAAATATTAAGCACATGTATATAAAAATAAAATAATCATATATTATTTATATAGAGAATATATTAAAATAATATATATAAAAATATATATATTTTTTTTAAATATAAATATATGCATAATAATATAAATATAATACATAATAAGATATAAAAAATATATTAAATAAAATATAAAAATTATTAAATGAAAAAAAAACTAAAACAAAAATATTTTAAAATAAAAAATATATATTTTTTTTTTAAATATTAAAAAAATATTTTTAAAGAAATATTAAAATTAAATAACAAAATTTTTTATGCTAGAATAATAATAAAAATTCTATTGTATAGAATTTATATTTAAAAGAAATATTAAAAATTAATTTTGCTAGAATAAAATGTATATTGTATAGATATATCCATAGAGAAAAATTAATTTACATAGAGCAAAGCAAGGCTTGATATGGATATAGCATATAAGAGCTGAATCAATTATTCTTACTTCTGTTAGCTACTCAAAAAACATTAGCAGAAATCCAATTCGAATTGCTCTTACGAGGCTACAACATGCAAATGACCTTAGCTAGACGTACACTGCGAGAAAAAAAATGCTGCTCTACAAGGGTTGACATTAAGTATTCTGTTTAATGATGCAATTGGAATTTGATGACTCGGAAAACTGACTGCGGCTGCTGTTGCTGCTGCTGCTGCTGCTGCTGATGGAACGCAATCAATGCGTTGTCACATTTGAGCTAACAGGACTTCGAATCTGGAAGCTGGAAGCTGGTGGCAGAGAGTCTGCTGTCGTCCGTTGTCCATTGACCGCCGTGCTTTATCCGCTGTGTCAACAGCAGCGGGTCCAGGTAAATTGCAACCAATAATAATGAATAATTGAAAATCCAATCAAACACCAAATGAAAACGGAGGGCAACGCTGCCATTGCCATGGCCATTGGCATATTCATATCCCATATCGCCCACAACAAACGCACAGCCACCCATCAATGCGCGCACCACCCCGTTAGCCATATTTTGACAAGGCCGGCTGGCAGCGACTGGTGTTGATTTTGCCGGCTTTATCGAAGGACATTAGCAAACGGTCGTTGGATTCGGTGAAAATGCAATCAAAAGTGTGGGCCAACAGACAAGCACAACAACAACAACAACAACAACAACAACAACAACAACAACAACGAGCAGCAGCAGCGAGGAGAGAGAGAGAGAGAGCAACAACGAGAAACCAAAGCGACCTGCATAGATGACACCCCAGGGACATGGCCAAAGTCAATGAATGGTAATAGGTGTCGACATGGCGTTAGGGCGTGGCGGCCATACTCATACCAACACACACACACACATACACACACATGTTATTTGGGGCTTTATTGGTGTTGTTCTTGTTGATTGCCACTTTCGGCCATGGATCGAATATGCTCCGGTAGCCAAGCAAGCAGTTAGCACAGCGTTTCAGCCAAGTTCTTTCTCTCTCTTTCTCTCTCTCTCTCTCTCTCTCTCTCTTTCTCTGGCCTCGCAACAAGAGTTGAGCTTCAGGTATAGCGGGTATAACATGCATTAATTGCCAACTAAATTGACTTTGACTGCTCGGACGGCTGCTGCATTGATTCCATTTCGAGGCGCTTCACTCGATGCATGTGTGTTGGCCAAACCACTTTACAAATTAATTGTATTTCGTTCCGCTGCCTAGATTGCATAGTTGATGTCAATTAAGAGTTGTAAATGTAAAACTTATTAGTTTCGAAAGACGTCGAAAAGGAACCCAAGCAAATTAAATCAACTTTTTACATGTCTCAAAAACATGTATATTTATTTATTTATTTCGAAAACATGGAAAGGATCGTAAGTTATTGAATAAAAATTATAATTTCTTTAAAAATATTTAACATTTTTCTTTTAATTGAAAATTAGTATAGATGAATCAACAACTCAGCTCTGTCGTTTGCCTGTTGCAAAAAATTATTATAGGCTTTCACTCCGTGCAAGATTTAAAGTTCATGCATATTTGCAATGCATTTCATTGCAGGCTAGATTAGCTTGACTCTGTCTCTAAATTCTGCTAAAAAAAAAATCTTGTTCTTCATGAATTGAGTTACGTTAACTGCTTGCCTATTACAATCAATTTTGTTATGCAAATTATAAATAAATTAAAAAATAAATAAATAAATAAAATAAATTAAAAATAAATGAAATACAAAAAAAATAAAATAAATAAAAATAAATAGAAATAAATAAATAAAAAAATAAAATAAATAAATAAAATAAAATAAAATAAAAATGTTCAGTTCAATAATTCATAATGTTACTTAATATAAAAATTAGCTAAGATATATATTTATAAACCAATAAAAAATTTAAATATATAATAACAGCTATATATATATAATAGCTAAAAATCGCTTCTTTTTTTTATTATTATTATATTATACTATTTATAATATATATATATATTATTTATAATTATTTCTACTCCATTTTCTCTGTTTCTGAAAATTATTTTCATTTCAATTTCATTCAGCGATTTCCAAGCGAAATTCGTACTGAGAATTGTTAATTGAGAATTGTTGGCGCGTGTTTCGCATTTTTGTTTGTTCAGCGCAAATAAGTTAAATATTTTTATTGGGCTACGTTAGCAAACAAACAAATGTTGCGTATTGGAAATGCCACAAGGCGATCTGTTGCCAGTTCTCTTCTCTTCTCTCTCTCTCTCTCTCTCTCTCTCTCACTCTCTCTCTCTCTCTCTCTCTCTCTCTCTGTTTCTCTACTGCCTACTGCCACATGGCACATTTGGCTGCAACCCTTCGCATCGAAGCCGCAAACGCATCGCAAATTGTCGCTTGCGGCGTTGGCAAGACAAAAGTTTATATTTGCCTTTTTGCAACACTGATATGGCAAATACACACGCACACACACACACACACACATTCACACACACACAGACATTCGTGTCTATATTAAATTTTGATATAATTACACGCAAATATGCCGCTAACGTTGAAATTGACTGGAATCTGAGTTCTGTCTCCCTCTCTCTCCCTCTTTGTGTGTGTGTTTGCCTGTCGAATGTTGTTCAATTAACGTGACGCCGTGTTTTTGTTTTTGTTGTCTGTTAGTGTATCGAGAACCCACCACACAACACACACTGAAATGGAACCGCAAGCGTTTTGCCCACTGCTGCCAAAATTTGCAACTGCAATTCGTATGAACAGCGAAAGGCGACAGCCGCCAACATGTTGCACAAATATAAACATAAATCAATTAACAATTCCCAACGAACGATGAACAGCAGGGCAGAGCAGAGCTGAGTTGAGTTGAGTTGAGTTGAGCTGCGCTGGCTGTGCACTTTTTGGCCTGTCGCCTGCGGCGCTCGTTGCCGAAATCGACAATTTGCGACAGCTGCCGCGTTGTCTGTGTAAATTGCGCGTTGCCTACTTTTAGGCGAGCGCTGAAATGCCCAAAATATGTTGGCAGCGTAAGTGTGTAGGATGTGTGTGATTGTGTGTGCGTGTGTGTATGTGTGTGTGTGTGTGTGTGGGTAAGTGAGTGTGTTTGTGTGCGTGTATTACCTTTTAACAAAATTGCAAATCAAATGAAAAGCTTTGCTTTACAAAAACAAACTTTCTTCGTCAGTTCTTGAAGCTTGGGGAAACAATTGAGATTTTTGAAGTCTAATATGCAATTGTTATTTCTATGAAATTATTATTATTTTGTAATTATTGAACAATGTTGAAATATGCCAATTTGATTCATTATTAAATATAAATAAAATGTGCATATTTTTATTTAATTTAAATAAACTTAAAGCAATTTATTTGTATTTTTTATTAATTTTGTTTATATTTACAAATAAAATGTTCATATCTTTATTTCATTTAAATTAAAGCAATTTTTTGTATATTTTTTTATTCAATTATTTATTTATTATTATTATTATTTTTTATGTTTTTTTTTATTTATTTCCTTTTTTAATTATCCCTTTTGTGTATTATTATTTTAAACTTATATTTTACCTCATTTTTTTAATTTTTAAAAATTTGTAATTATTAAACATAACTGAAATATCAAAATTCCCTTGTATTTTTTTTAAAATTTTTTTTAAAATTTTTTTATTTTATTTTTATTTATTTATTATTATTATATATTATTATTTTTTATTTATCATTTATCATTTTCATTTTTTTTTATTTTTTTTTTTTATTTTTTGATATTTATTTTTAATATACTTTTTTCTATTTTCTTTAGTTTTATTTTATTTTATTTTTTTTTTTACTTTTTTATTATTTTTTTATCCATACAATTTTTGTTTGCTTATTTATTTGTTTGTTGTTTTATTTTATATATTCTTTTATTATTGTTTTTATTTATTTATTAATCTTTAGATTTTTTCCAAACAAATTTGTCTTTTAATAATAATGTATGTCCAAGATATTTTCTAATATCTAATATATAACATCCAATATTCCAATATTCTATTCAACGAAAATAGAAGATCCACTCCTGATTTAAATCGATTCCATTATATTCCATTCCAAAGAACTAATTCTACTGCCCAGAGCTCGAATCAGATAAAAGACAACTCTCAACAGCTGAATGAGCTAATAATTGTAACAAAAATATAACTGCGAATTATATTGAAATACTTTGCTTATACGTGTCTTTATAATATCCATCAAAGCTAAAAACCTAATTTTATCGAAATAGTTTCGTGACTACTACAAAAAAGGGAAGCAAAGCCAGCAGCAACGGCAGTTGGTAACATTATCTGGCCAACAGTTTTTCATTTTAAAATTTTGTTTTTTTTTTGTTAATAGAATTTGATGTTTGCAACGCTTGATTTCTGTTAAACAGCAGAGGAGTGCAAAATGAAAAAAAAAGAGAGAGTGAAAAACAGTTTTGGCTGCTTGTCAATTATTCAGTTGAATGGCTTTCCAAGGGGGCAGGGGCTACGCATATTTTATGTGGTCTGAATCGCATAAAGTCAATGGCGGCCCATGGCCATTATACGCAAATAGAGAGGAGGAGAGCGAGAGGGGTGTACACACATACATGCCCTCACATATATATATATATATATATATATATATATATGAGGGAGACAGTTGGGCGATATAGCACACATGCCCATAATGGCAAAGCCCGTAAAAGAGTCGAGCCAAACCGAACCGAACCGAACCGAACCAAACAGAACAGAACAGAACAGAAACTGAAAAACTTGTTTCATAAATTTTCTATTCAAAATGTAATTAAACCCTTTCGCTGGTGCTGCTGCTGCTGCTGCTGCTGCTACTGCTGCTGATGCTCTGTTCATCTAATTACAACAAAAAGGCATCCTCAAGCACTCAAATATAAACCCCCCCTCCCCCTCTCCTCGTCCAACCCATCCGGCCATGACGACTTTGACTCGAAGCAAAAGGCCCCCGGATAGTACGAGATATATAGCAGCGGGAACGGAACGGAACGGAACGGGCCGGGCAGCTAAGCGTGCAGGTCGGGGCAATATACTCGATAATTGCAAAAGGCGACACACACAGCAGCAGCAACAGCAGCAACAGCAGCAACAGCAGCAGCAACAGCAACAGAGAGCATAGCAAATGGCAGCCAGGATGAGATGCTTCGGTCTCGCCTATTTCCATAAATATCTTCGGAGTCATTAAATTTCACACATGTTGGCGGCGGCAAGCGCTGAATTGTTTTAATTTTAATTTTAAAATTATTGTCATTAATTGATTTTTGATACAAAACCCCATAAAAACCCCCACACTGGAGAGCCATAAATCTGCATGCGTGTGCGTGTGTGTGTGTGTGTGTGGAAATTTACAGTTAGCTCAGCTCAGCTGAGAGGGTGGCCATAGAGCTGCCTGAGAGGCGAGGCCAAAGGCGTGCCATCTCTTTCAACAGTGGCGTTAAGTGCGAGAAAAAACAACAACAACAACAACAACAACAACAACAACAGCAACAGAAATAGTAACAAATAATTAGTGACTCTGAAAAATGCAAAGGGTTACCGACGCCTAGGCAATTTGAATGGTTGGGTTACGTGGTGGGTTTCATTGAACGTGAGGCAAATAGAATCGAGCTGCCTCTGCCTCCCTCTCTCTCACTCTCTCTCTTTCTCTCTGTGTGTGTGCTATTGCACTTTACGGTTTTTGTGTGATTATTGAGACCATTATTTTTGTTTAATTACGTTACGGGCGTTAATGTGCGGATAGCACCAGCAACAGCAACAGCAACAGCAGCAGCAACAGCAGCAACAGCAGCAGCAGCAGTAACAGCAGCAACAGCAGCGAGAGCTTCAACTCCCAGAACCTGGTCGCACATTAATTTCATTTTATATTTATATTCAACAACAATAACAACAGACACAGAAATTTTTTAATTTCCAATATATGCTTTTTGCATAAGTGCTTCCAGGGGGTTGGCATTTGTCTGTTTGGGGTTGACTTCAATATGGCATTAGATGTTGGCAATGAGAGAGTTTATAAATAGATAGATAGTCGTTGAATAGAGCAGAACTCTATTGAGAATCTAACTGAAGCGAGTTGGAATTTATTCAAATTTCAATTAAAATTCTAGCATATATATTATATATAATATATATATAATATTCTACAATATACATCTCTAGCAATCACAGAAGATATTTAAAGCCAAGCTAGCTATATAGAAAAATCAGCCTCCGACATCTAATGTAAGCCAGGCACACAACAATGGGGCCTACGGAAGACCCATTTGAGCGAGCTTGCCTTGGCTGGGCTTACCAGGGTAATCCCAAGAAGTAGGCAACGCTATTTTATTTACTTTTTTTTTTTATTTATTTTTATCTGGCTTCTATTTCCATTTTTTTTTTTTTGCTTTCGACAAATTTGTGACACGTTTGCGACACGTTTGCCATGTCGATTTTTCTTAAGCAAAACGTTTGTCGTGCGCCCAACTCATATATATTTTATAACTGTAGACGAGAACGTTTCAGCAGGTGGAGAAGTACGCAAAGTTAGAGCAGGAGCAGGAGCAGGAGGAGGAGCAGCAGCAGGAGGAGGCACTGGGACACTGTAACGTTGACTGCGATACATATCAGACAGGCCGGGGCATGGGGGTGTGAGAAGTTAGAATTTGATGTTGGGGGGTGCATATGCATACCTGTGCCAATTCCACATGGGCCATAGGACATAGGGTGGGTGGTGCTGCTGGTCCGGGTGGCGGTGGCGGTGGCGGTGGTTGAAAGATAGCCGTCATAGCTGTTGACTCATACGCAAATTTTTACTCATATGCCTTCACTCTCATTGTTGTTGTTGTTGTTGTTGTTGTTGTTGTTAATGGTTTGATGGGTTTAAAGTCGTGTGGAGGGTGCGTCAATGTATCGCCAGACCCTGCCCCTGCCCCTGCCCCTGCCCGCGCCTCTAGCCAGATACTAGATACTGGCACACTCGTATGCTCATAAACTCGTATATTTTGCATATGGACGCACGCCTGGGCGGGCATTGGATGGCAGTAACAGTCGCCCGCCTGGCTAACGCACCACCCAACCACTTGGCTGTATCTTATAGCTTTAATAACTTTAGTGCTGCTACGTGCCATTGATCCTTGACGTGTGTGTGTGTGTGTGTTCGTTACTCTCATATGCAAAGGTACACACACATATATATACATACATACATTTGTTTGAGTAAAGTGTGTAGCTTTGTCATGCGACAGACAAATCTCTGGCATGAAGAAATGCGATAAGAGCCATGAGCTAGTAGTAGATATAGCTGCGACAGCAGATTTAGAAGAGATATGTTGCCAAGCATCAGCATCAGCAGCACAAGCACTCATGCCATTGCGATAACAAGCCATGATCTAGACAATTTGCAGAACAAAAGAACTAGTTCCATGCATTTTGCTGCATTCAGCATTTACAATGTTTTCATAATGAATGAATCTAACTATATTAGCTGAGCAATATATCAAATATTTAATGATATAATATATAATAATATATAATATATAATATATAATATATATAATATTTGCTGAGCAGAACCTAAATCTGGCTTATCTGAAATTTGTTTATTTTAAATGTTACTCAAAATCTAAATATATATAAATACTTTCAAAAAATAGTTAATTTAATTTAAGCTGATATTTTCAAAATCTAAATAAATATATTCATTCAAAAAGTAGTTAATTTAAGCTGATATCGTATAAGAATATAGCATATATGAAAAATATATTATAAAAATATACTTATGCATAAAAAATATATTATAAAAAATATATTATAAAAAATATCTTATAAAAAATATCGTATATGAATAACGTACATATATGAAAAAGCATTAGCCGCATTTTAAATTCTTTCAAAATTAATTAAATTTCTTCGAAGTAAATTAAACTACGTCTCATTATTAATTTATAAATTATTATTAATGAACCTCAATGCAAAAAATCTCATTTACATCCTCTTTTAGTTATTTTAAAAATCAATTTAGTCTGTACAAAGTTTGATTTTGTTTCGCCCTCTTTTAACACAAGCGCAAAAGTCTTAGTAATTCGCCTTGCCACAATTCGCCGCAGCAGAAACTGCTGCTGCGCCGTCTTCGAATTCGCCCATGTTTTCTGTTGCCGATTGCCCCCTAAGCAATTCGCCTCATTCGCCTCTGCTCCTGTTGTTTGTTGCTTTATCGCTGCTTTTATTTGGCGCGTTTTTGATGGGCCCATTCGTACGCCCACTTCTTTGGTATTTACTTATTTATTTATTTTCTTTTCTTTACATTTTTTTTTCTTCTGTTTTTTTTTTTTTTTTATGCATAAATTTCATTTTCTGCTCTACGCTTATTGTTCATTCCTTTACATTTTGTGTAGCTTTTCTTCACATTCATTTCATATATATTTACGAGCATGTATGTGTGTGTGTGTGTGTGTGTGACTGTGTGTGTGTGTGTGTGTGTGTGTTATTAATCTTCGTGGGAGTTATTGCTATTTTCTCGTTGCTCTTGAAATTATTTGTAATTTTTTGGTTGTCAGCAGGAAGCCGCAGCAATTGGAGCCCCTCCCCACATCTATTCACCACGCCACACCCATCTCCCACCTCCCAGCTCCCCCAGTGTTCCAGTGGGTGGCTGAACGCCCCTCGCACCGCTATGATTTGCGTTCATTTGTGTATGAAATTAAAATCACACCCATGAGATGCATTCAGTTTGCTTTTTGTCTGCTGATCATGGTTGGAGACCTGCATTTGGCAGCTGATGAATACATCAGCTAGACATTTTAGTTATTTTTTTTTTTTTTTTTGTTTTTCATATTCTATTTGGAGGGTTTCTTTTTTTTTTGCTTCCATTTGTGTGTGAAATGGTCACCCTGTGGGCAATGGAATTCCGCATTCGCGTCCGGCAACTGTAAATTGAGTTGTTGCCCTTTTGTCGAAGCGAACGATGCCGGCCAAACTTTGCCCGCCGCCTAATTCATTCATGAAATCCGTTGGAACAGCCTCCACCAGCAGCAACACCTTCATCTGCTGCTGCTGCTGCTGCTGATGCCTATCCTCTCCTCTACTTCTTCGACTGCTGCTTAGCATACAATTGCCACATTAACTTGCCAGCCCCCAAAGATAAATCGCGCAGCTAGCTGCAAAATAGTTACTGCTGCTGCTGCTGCTATAGCTATTGCTATTGCTGTTGTTGTTGTTGTTGTTGTTGTTGCAACTATTTCGCACTAAAGCCTGCAGCACAACACACACACACACACACACACACACACACACACACACACCAAAATCGGGACAAGTTTGGAGGAAATGCTTTTTTGCAAAGTGCATTTGAGGCCTCAAGCCACAGCAACAACAATCAGACCAAGCAGCAATAGCTAAAAGCTGCACTTCAAATGCCCTGAACAGAGTAGAAACAATTTTAGAGTTTAAAAGGTTTTTATAATCATAAATTGCCAGCTAAACAAAAAATTAACATTAATTATAATTATATTTTAATATTATATTTAAATATTATTATTATTATTTAATTATATTTGAATCAACAAATAAAATAATATTGATTATTGAATTTTATTTAAAGCAAAAGCAAAATCTCTTGAGAACTTGTTTTGCATTTTTTTTCTACATTTTTATTATTAAATAAAATTTATTTAAGTAAAAAAAATTAAAAAAAAAATATTTAAAACCAAATCTAAAAGTGAATGTAGTTCGCTTCAATATTAAAAAATGTGTTAATTTGAAAATTTTTCAAATTAATTTTTATAAGATTTAATATTATTTTAAACCAAGCGCTTGACACTGGAATTAGTTCAGTTCGGAGCTCTGTTAAGTAAGAAATTCATTTTAAATTGTAATAAATTTATAGCAATTAAATTAATTGTTTTTTTTTTTTTTTTCAAGCAAATATATTAAGCATTAATTCATTGTTTCAATCAATTTTATTAATTTCAAGCAAAATTTTGAACTGAAGTTAGTTCTATTCGAAGTCAAATAGATTAATTTCTTAGCCTAAATCAAAAACAAAATTCAATAAAACTTAATCACGCAATTAACACGATTATTCGAGACTGCAACAAGTTCGGTTCAGTTGTTCTCATTAATTTATTAATATATATATATTTTTTTATTCAATTTTTTTTAAAGGAATTTCGAGCAATAGGAACTGGAACTTGGAATGGAACAAGTTCAGTTCAGTTGTCTTCATTAATTTATTAATATATATATATTTTATACAAATTAATTAAGGAATTCATTAAACATTAATTTAAAATTTTTTATAAAATTTATTTAATTAACTTCAAGCAATATTTGAGATTGGAATAAGTTTAGAGTTGTCTCATTATTATTATTTAAATTATTTAAACAATTTTAACAAATTCGAATACTCTGTTATTATTTCATATTCATATTTACTCTGCAGTAACAATGCATATCCATAGCATTGCATTCACTTTGCAGTCAACTAACTGCTATTGAGAGCGTAGAGTAGTGTATATCCGGCAAAAGTAACAACAACAGCAACAACAACAACAACAATAGTAACTACAGAAATGCAGCAGTAGAAGCATTTTTAATGTGTTTGCGCTTTAGCCAAAAGTTGGCGTTGGGCCCATTTTTCTTGGGCTTGTTAGAGTCGACTGCTCTCAAGATTCGAAATACTTTGCCAAAAGGTTCGTCGGGCAGCCAAGTGCAAGAGCAGACGCCCGAACAGACAACAAGTTGTTGTTGTTGTTGTTGTTGCTGTTGCTGTAGCAGTTGTAGTTGTTGTTTATGATACGTCAGTTGTTGCAATTGTTTGAAGAAGTTGTAAGAAATAGGCTTGCCAACGTTGTGGCTGAGGCGAAGGCTGCGGGCAGCCAAAAACCACCAGACAAATGAGCAGCCTGAGCAACTGCACAGTGGTACAAAAGTGCTCAAACCGACAACACTCAAGCTATAACAGCTGGCCAACAGACAGCAAAACCATTTGCTGGACAGTGTGTGGGCCGGGCTGGCCGAAATGAAGTAGTTAAAAATGCGCTAAAAAGTCGTAGCATCTATTTAACCGAAAAATGCATTGACTCCGGCCAGTTGCTCGGCGCACAGTTGGCACATGCAAATGCAGGAAGTGGCAATTGCACCGTTGCACCGATGCATCGTTGCACCGTTGCAACCCGGTCGCAAGCCCACTGAGCCGAGCGCTTGATGAATTAGACACAGCCTCGTGGGCAATGTGAACAGCGGACAGCGGACAGTGGACAGCGGCATAGCTCATTTTTCGCCTGCTGCGAGTGAGAGACAATTCATTTATTAAACTGCACTTAACATCAACACCACATCATCATTAATATTATCGTGTGTGTGTGTGTGTGTGTGTTTGTGTGTGTGTGTGCCAGGCAAGCAACACGACCTCTAATCGCCAGAGTCATTCGCAAATTCATCTGAAGCGTCTGTGACAGGCGACTTTACAACCTGAAGCATGCACATCAACTAACTAGGCTAGCCTGATTCGAGCTAACTAGCCTATCAATGCTCATCAATAATTGCGCCTCTCTCTGAGATTCTCATGAGCTTATCATATTTGATTTGAGTGGAAATGAGCTCATATCAATTTGATTCATTCTACAGCTTGATCGCACTTGCAACTTTGATCAAATTAAATTTTGAAATTCATAGGAAAATGAAGAGTGAAAATAGATTTTTGTTTGCTTTGCTTTGATTTTAAATTACTTTTAACTCAGAGCTAAAACTTTACGACGCCAAAATGTGAGAGCCAAAATACAAAATACAAAAATAAAAAAAACTTAAGCCAAATCCCGCGCGCCAATGTCAAGAACTCATGTTCAAATGTCAAACTCAACCGACAAACCGTTAATTAGCAAATCAAAGATATGCCAAGGCATGAACAGAGCTGGCTGGCGTTGAGGCTGGATCTGTGGCCTGAGCCACTGACAGCCAGAGCCACAGCAGAAATCCGACAGTTGCGTACATTCGAAAAAGATCAATGAGAATTGTGAAAGAAGCTGAAGAAATACAGAAATACAGAAATACAGCAGACGGGCGAGCAATTAAAAGCCCCGCGCGTGAGCTGCTGCGACGAGCCAGAGCCAGAGCCAAAACTAAAACCAAAACGTTTAAAGCGCCCAAAGCACGTCAAGTTGTCAGTGCGGATGGATGTGGACGCACTGGAGGATGGCGATGAGAATGGCAGCATCAGGGCACACACATCCATTCCACACCGAGAACAACATGCCCAGAGAGATCCAATCCGCTGCCAAGATGCGTGCATCCACACACACTCACAGACGCAACTCAATTCAGTCGTAGTCAATCATAAGAGCCAACAACTATTCTCTCTCTCTCTCTCTCTTTGCGCGTACATAGCGCAATCTCTAATACTGCGCATCTCTAAGCGGTTCTAACGCGCAGGCGCAGCTGTCGGATTTGCATTACCGCGCCGACTTGCCTTGAAATTATGTGAAATTGATCAATTTCAACGCTCTGTGATCCACACGAGTCTTGGCTGCTCTTGGTCTCTAGTCCTGGTCGTGGCCCCATCTCCGTCTCAGTCTCACTCCCAACCCGTTCATTTAATGTAAAATGTCAATCAAAAATTGCATATACACAAATAAATGGAAAACACGTTGAGAATTTAATTAGAAATGTTGCGATTGTGGCCTGGGAAAATGCAAAATATTTTTAGCTCAAAGCGATAGAAGTGAAATGATTGGTCAATTGAAGCCATGAGAAATCAGTTAAATTTGATAGATTATTAAATTTGAAATTTGTGTGAAGAACTAATACGAAGAGACATCAATTGATATTAAAGTATCAATGAGGATTTGAGCCAGAATCTCGGCCTGGTTTCAGCATTTCTCTCTGGCCAACTTTTTGAATTGTGCAAAGAGTAATGCTAATAATGAGTAATTGGTATTTGCAATGATTAACTTGATGATGCTTATGATATTAGCAATAACTGTGACAATGACAATGATAATGATAATGCCAATGACCCGACAATGACAATGAAAAAAACAATGACAATGACAATGATAATAATAATGATAATATTAATGATAATGATAATAATAATGATAATTATAATGATACGGATAATATTAATGATAATAATATTGATAATGATAATAATAATGATAATTATAATGATACGGATAATAATAATGATAATGATACTGATAATGATAATGATAATGATAATAGTAATAATGATAATGATAATGAAAAAGACAATAGAAAAGATGAGAATGAGAATGAAAATGGCAATGACAATGATAATAACAATGCAAATGAGATTGATAATGATGACAATGACAATGAGAATAATGAGATGACAATGACAATGACAATGAAAAAGACAATGGCAATGACAATAAGCAATATAACGGCATCATTACCATTCTCATGAAAGAATGACAATGAAAAAGATAATGACAATGACAATGACAATGAAAAAGATAATGACAATGAAAATGGCAATGAGGATGAGAATGATATGAATGATATGACAATGAAAATGCACTGCAGAGAACATCGATACTGATAATGACAATGACAATCGTAATGATTGAATAATATTGCTAATGATAATAAGCAAAAACAAAAACAATTGAGACATCATGCAATTGCTGAGCAACAGACTTTCAAGTAATTTGTGAGTGTGTGTGTGTGGCAGCAGTGAGAGAACTTATGAAGACATAACTCATATCCTAATGATTATAAATATGTTGGCTTGTGTGTTGACATGTGTGTTATTAAAGTTTTAGCTCTATTCACTGGAAAGTGTAAAACAAGGTAACAGCCGAACACCAAAACGCTCTGAAACGGTGAGAAAATGCTCAGACCATCAAATTATGGCGCTGTCCAGTTGGAGTTGGAGTTGTTGTTGGAGTTGGAGTTGTTGTTGGAAGTTGAAGTTGTATGTATTTTGTAGTTGTTGCTGTTATTGTTAATTGTTGTTATTCCGCTTTTTATAGCACTTCCAATTTGAGGGGAACTGCAAGCGGCATCAAATTAGAAATTCAAGTCCAGGCAACGTCGGCCAACATCAAACATACCGATTGACAGCCCCACAAAACTCCGAGAGCGCAGTTTTGTGTATTAATTTGTCAACCGATTTGACATTGCAAAAATAAAAAATAAATTGAAAGAAAAAAAAAAACAAAAACAAAAGCAAAACGAACAAAGAACAAGAAAACGATCATGAAAATGAGAGCTGAACAGCGAGCTAACGAATTTCTTGAATATTTTGATTGCATTTCAAGAAATTTTCAAAAAATAAATTACTCAAATTCCTCGATATAATGCAAATTTTCTTTTATTTTTTTTTACTCAACTAATAATAATAATGCAGTTGATATGGAGTATTTCCACTATAATCGATATACTATCCAAGCAGATATCGATAATCGATAGACGAGACGAGCTATGCTTATGTTGCAGGCTTTTAAGTTAGTTTTTTTATTTTTATTTATATACCATTTTTTTATTTATATATAATTTTTTTTTATTTATACATAATTTTTATTATTTAAATTTATTTTTTTTATTTATGTTATTTTTTAGAAATATATTTAGAATTATGTATTATATATTAATATTTTTTATTTATTTTATTTTTTATTATATATTTATTTTTCGTTAAATATGGTATGGTTTTCTAATAGTTTATATAATTTGTAAGTCAAATATTTGTTTAGAGTTTCCTTAGAAAATAATAGTTCGCGTTGCTTAAAAAAACTAAGTAAATGTTAAACCAAATATCGCAATAATATTTAGAGACATAGTTGATCTAGTTCAGGAAGCGAACCGGTTCGTCATAAGCAATATGCCTATGCATATGATAATATGCCTGCAATATCTATGCCTATTATGAAACACACGTGAAACATATTTATATGATGACAAATTTGTAATATGTGACTGATAAACCTTGGCCCAAGGCTGGAAATGGGGCTTTAATGGGGCCCCCAGTTAATTTAGTTATATGCATGCACATAGCTGAGTGTATGTGTGTGTGTTGGTGTGTGTATGTGTGTGCACATATCTATAACATTATTTTTTAATATGCTTCATTTCTTTGAATTTCATAATTACACGGCTTTGACCGCTCAACGACTTTGTCTTCGTTTTATTTTTGTGATTTTTTTTTTGTTTTTTTTTTTTTTTTTTGGGCCGTCTTCAGTTATGGCCAGTGGCATATGTGTACACAGGTAAATATACAGGTAAATACTTGCTGCTCGCTCCCGGCCGCCTTGTCTCAGCCAGTAGCTGAGATAACTGTGTATTATTTTATTTATTTATTTTTTTTTTGTCGCCATTCTCAGTGGTTTTCTTGAATGAAGTGGCTTTCAGTGTGGAGCTGGGCAACCGGGCAACCGGGCAACTGGTCAACTGTTCAACTGGTTTGGGCTTTTTAGCGCTTAACTTAATTAATTACGAGTATTGTTGTATAATTTGTAGTTGTTCAAGCATAATTCACAAGAAGAAGCTCATGAATGGCTCGCTTTACACATTTCCGGTACAGTTGCCCACAAAAGTCACAGCCCATGGGCCGCGGCCCGCCCAAACAGCTGAAAGCAAAAATGAGAAATACAAAAAAAAAAATAAAAAGGGCGTTGTGGGCAATGTCAATCAATTGGTTGGCTGGTTTCTTGGGCCTGGGCCTGGGCCTGGGTTGGCTACACAGTCAAGCAAAAATGGCAGCTGACTGACAGACAGATCGAAAATGCTGCCACAGCAGCCAGCAGCAGCGAGCAGCAGCGAGCAGCGCCAGCAACAACAAGCTGAAATTGTGGCGGGGACTGGTCGAGACTTGCAACTTGACAGGCGGTGGCATGGCTCTTGGCACGGCCACGACTTGCAGCCAGCCAAATCGATCGAACTGCCTTCATTAAACAGTGCCAAGACAGTGCTATCTCGCTCTAGTCTACTTGGCAGCTATCTCTGTCTGGCTTTAATAACTCCTTTCCTGCCACAAGTTCCAAATCGAGATCACGGCTGCTGCTGCTGCTGCTGCTGCTTCGATCAGGCAGCAACGAAATGGACGAGCTCCACTAATTTCCATGTTGGCCACAATTTGACTTCTGTTCATTGCTGCTGCTGCTGCTGCTGCTGCTGCTGCTGCTGTTGTTGTTGTTGTTGTTGGCCACATTTTGCAAATTTGCGCGCCGTGATTGCGGCCCCAACCAGAGCCCGGCCCCAGCTTCAGCTACAGTTTCAGCCACAGCTTCGAATGCGACTGGCACGCAATTTGCGCTAAGAGCAGAGCAGACCAAAGCGAGCAGCGCAAAGCCAAGCTGAGCAGAGTTATATACAAAAAAAACTAAAAACAAAATAAAAAAAACAAAACAGATTCAAGACACATCTGCAACAAATTGGAAGCCAATAATCAAATGTCAGTCAGTGAGTTCTGCTCGCAGTGTGTCAGCTCGCCTCAAAGTCATTCGCGAGCCGGCCTGGCCAGCCACGTTCTGAATCGGAGCCTCATTATTCAAACTTGGCTCACAAGAGCCATCTCCCCTCTAGCCAGCTGGCCTCTTCACTACACTTCACTTCACTACGCTTCTCCTGCCCGATTCTGCTGTCTGACTTTTTTTTTTTTTTTTTTTTTTTTGCAATCTCTGTTTTATTTTTTCTGGCGTTTTTTTTTTTGTTTTATTTTTATTTGTGTTGAATTCTTGCGGCGTGTCCGATCTGCATGTCTATTCATTTAAAAGTTTTCGATTTTGATTTCATTTCATTTTGGCATTTGGCATTTTGCCTTCACGCTTTGCTGCTTCTTGACGGCTGCTGTTGCTGCTGCTGCCGTATGATCAGGGGGCGTGCCCGGGGGCAGATGGGTAAATGTATTATGGAATTAGCTTGATTTAGCTTTTGACTCTTAATTGTGCCCAATGTCGATCGTTTCAGCGTTGCGATTCTTAGTATTCAACTAATTAACAGCTGATGTTCACAGAGTTCTGTTTTCTTCACGTGAATTGCATGATCTGATGAGCTAACCTAGTTGCATATGTGTTCATTAAAAATACTAAAAATAATAATAATAATAATAATAATAATAATAATAATAATAATAATAATAATAATAATAATAATAATAATAATAATAATAATAATAATAATAATAATAATAATAATAATAATAATAATAATAATAATTATAATAATAATTATAATAATAATAATAATAATAATAATAATGGCTGCACTACACAAACCATAAGAAAAAGCTATATTTTCCATTGAAGAAAAAAAGAAATGTTGTCAACTTGAAGTTTGTGTGAGAATCTAAGGCAAAGAAACAGGCGAAATAACAGTTAATTACTTTCGAGCAGAATAAATAATAACACATTAAAATGCATATATATGTAAAAAATGAGCTGTTCTGAATGTAAAGTTGAAATATAAATACAAATATTAATAAATAATAGTTAAATAGTTATATGTATAAATAGTTATATTTAGAAAGAGTGAAATTTAATGTATTTGCATTTAAAATTACTTTTTTATTTTATATTTTTTTATTGATTTTTATTAATTTATTTTTTAAATTATTTTTTTAAATTTGCATTTTTTTTAAATTACTTTTTTATTTATTTCTTTTTTTTTTACTTTTTATTTATATCTTTTTTAATTATTTTTTAAAATTATTTTTGTATACACCTTTTTTAAAATTTTTTTCCTTTATTCCAATTTTTTTTTTAAATTTTTATTTAATTTTTTAATATTATAATTATTATTATTATTTTTTTTTGTATATTTAAATATCTTTTTTATTTTTTATTATTTTTTGTTTCAATTTATTTTCTATTCATTTTTCTATTTATGTTTATTTTTTTATATTTTTTTTAATATTTTGTTTTTTTTTTTTTTTTTTAATTTTATTTAATTTTTTTTAATATTATTATTTTTCTTAACAGGCATAGCAAATCTCCTTATCAAGTCAGACGTTTACTACGCAAATATGATATATTCAACTGAACATTAGATATAAAGCCGAGTCAGCCGAGTTCGTAACTCCTACATCGATACTCTCTATCAACGAATCGATATTCCAGTATTCTCAGTAAACTTGAGCATACTTCGCGGAACAACTGTAATCACAATATGTTGATCTTAACCAGAAGCTCGTCAACTTCTACAGAAGTGCCGAGACTCGCTCAATGACTCGAACACAAAGAAAAAAAGAAAAAAAAAAAAATAACAAACAAAAAAAAAAGTGTTGTCAATTCTCGTTTGTACACAATAAATTTGTTGTGGCATTGGCATCGTCGTCATCGGCGTTGGCAGCATTTTTGATTGGTTCCCCATTACGCGCGCTTCTCAAATAATTAACAATAAAAAATTTCGAACACATTTTGACACAATTTTAATAGTCAATAAAAGTTTGAGGGGAGCGCTCCGTGAACAGGAGCGCCGTCAAGAGTGCCAACAACAACAACAACAACAACAACAATCAAATTGATGTTGTTAAGAGCGACAATGTTAATGTGGCCATTGTTCGACTTTTTTTCTCTCCCTCTCTCACACACTCTTTTGTGGCTGTTGTTGACAAATCGATAAACAGCTCAATTAGCATTTTTGATCTTAAAACGCTCCAAGTGCCGCAACGCCCAACCCAACCCAACCCAACCCAGCCCGAGCCCTTCTTTGCCACTTTCCCCGCTCAACAGAATAAAGAAAAAAACAAATCACTTCACTTGGATGCGAAGCAGCTGAGCTTGAGCTGCCTGTCGGGTTTGAGGGGGGGGACTGACGGAGTTCATGGTAAATGGTAATCATAAATAAAAGCATAAAAAAAATTGAGTTCAATAATAAATTTGTATGCTTGCCTCGTAACGCCGCACAATTATGCAAAATGAGCTGTCAAACTTGGCAATTGACAGTTACAAGTTCGAAAATGGAAATTAAAAACTTTTCAACTTGACTTCCAAACTGCGAATGCATGAATGAGCCCAAAGCTAAAGCATGGGAATTATAACGACAACAATAGCAATAACAGCAAGAATATTGCACGCTTGTTAGCTGCATAGCCAAGCTAATGGATGACTTCAGTCAGCCTCTCGCTGTCTGATCTGAGCTGCATGAACAGCACTCTTAATACAGCTATTTAATATGATATTAAAAATAAAGTCTCTATTTACTTCCCTATTGCTTGTCATCGAGCAATGCCTCTAATTTGCATTAGCTCCATTTACTCATCTAGCTCGCTCTCCATGTTCTCTATTTTTCTCACACGAACAGCACTTGAAATACTCCAAACATATTCCTATATATATATATATATATATATCTCTCTCTGTACAGTTCATGTTCTATTCCACTTATTCTTTGCTTATGCATCTAGTTATACCTGGAACCAATGGAAAATGGGAAATTAGAGCAATCTGTGTCTTTACTTTTCTTTCTGTTTCTTCTCTGCTCACACTTCAACTCATTGGATTCTCTTCTCAATGCTTGAATACCTTTTAATGTCTCACTCTAGCCCAATCTAGCTATCAATCGATTCACATTCCCTTATTCCCAATCATCTTCAAAGAGATGCCTTCTATGCTACAAACTCTTGCACTCAAATACATTTTCAGGCTCTCTAGGTCAGGTTCTCTTAGCCATCATTCCCTCCTTTTTATCACCTCTATAACATATATTTATTTATATTTCAAAATAATTTAAATATATATTTTATTGCATTTACATGGTTTTTACCAATAAAATTTTTGCACAATTGATTGATACAATTCAAAATTGTCTAACTCTATCATATTTGCTGTCGTTCCATTGCCAATCGTATCTAACCTATTCCAAGTGGATGCTCAGCAAAGGCGACATCAAGATGTTATCCTCTACTTCTTCTGCTTCTCCTTCTCCTTCTCCTTCTCCATCGACTTTTTCTTTTTCTTCTGCTCCTTCTCCTTTTTCGCCTCCTTCTCCATCTTCTTCATCTTTTGCTTTTTCCGCATCCTTAGCTTTGGTATCCGCGCCGATGGGCGACTTTAGCGGCGGAATAAAATCACCAGCTGGCTCCTCCAACTCCCCCAACGGCTCTCCCATCATGATCTTCTGATAGTTCTCCACACTGGGAGTCTCAGCGCCCTTTAGAGCAGCTACAGCAGTTGTAGCCGTATTGAGACTGGCCAAGAAATCATTAATGGATGTAAAACGCATGCCACTGCGACGGGAGGCATTGAGACGTTCGGTTTCCGTATCGCTGCTGGAATTGCATGAGCTTTGGAACGGCTTAACAGCCATGCTGCAAAGTTCCTTCTCAGTACTGTTATCCATTCTTTTTTCTTTCTTCTTCAGAAAAAAATAAAAATAGAAACACTAAGTATAATATTCTTGAATTATATTTTGTGTACCGTTACGACGACAACTGATTTTGTCCTTCAATATATATAAATATTTTTTGATTTTACAGTGTCAAAGCACGACGACTCTGATCTTTGAAATTTGGCTGCCCAAATGAAAAAAAAAAAAAAAAAAATAGTAGAAATAATAATTGAAAATATGATTTTTAATTTAATATTTACCGACTCGGCTCGAATAGAGTTGTATGATATATAAGGCTTGTGCCGAGGCAAATTCAAATCGATGAATGGCATTTCATCACAGGCTATCTTAGATGCCCCCCCATAAAACTAGAAACTAGCTGCCTAGATATATATCGGAGTATTTGACATCAAAATCTTGGCTATAGGATATAAATGTATATTGTTGCTGTGCAATGGAATTGAGTGTGGTGGGGTGTAGTGGAAGTTGAAGTTGAAGTTGAAGAGTTATTTCAATAATTCAATCACGTGTTATCGAATAATTGAATAAGTCATCGTGTCGAGCGACACAAATTTAATTTCAATACGCAGAACGTTTAACGTTTAACGAACGGGCGACAGCGTCAAAGACATTGCCGATTGGGGCAGGAGGAGGCATTAAGCGAGCGGCAGGAGGGGTAACGAGGGGGAAACCAAAGACTCAGAGATACGTAGACGGAACCGCTCTGGCAGCCAGGCAAAAGCCAGAGACAGAGATAGAGAGTTAGAGAGAGACAGTGGCAGGCAGGCAACGTGAGTGATTGTCGCAAAAGCTCAAAGGCAACGGCTACAACTCTTCGAATTGTACTGATTTTTATTTATTTTATGTTTGAACCGAAACGCTTATGGAATTCCAAATGAAATCCGTACTTCGCCCCGCACTAATGGGGGAGGGGGCCATCGCACTAGCGGAGCACCAGATACAATATAGACCAGTTATTCGTTTAGACCCCGCCAATTGGCAATTGGTGTGGGAAAAAGTTTTCGTTTCTTCTTCACACACACACACACATACACAATTACTAACGGGCGTGGCAAATTTCCATTTGCCCATTTGCATGTCCAACTTCAACTACAGCTTGTTGCGATCCCGATCGAATTTTAAATATTGCCCACACATACATACATACATACACATACATACATACATCGTCTACCTTGAACTTCAAAAAAGTCTCTGTCCATTGATAAATCGCCCATGACACTAGCCCCCGCAGTTGACCCAGAAAATAATAACAACTTGATACACTATTGATACTCTACAAAAGTAAAAGTGTGTGCGAGTGTGTGGGAGCATGTGTGTGCCTGTGTGGGTGCGTCATAGAAGAAGGTCAGAATGAAGGGCAAGGAAAGTGAAAACAAAAAAAAATGCATTTAAACTTCATCAAAATTAAAGCTAAGATTAAATGATATCGATATGTAATCATAATGGTATTTTTTTAGTTTCAATTTATTTATATTCATAATTTTCTTGATAACTTTTTATTGTTAAAAATATTTAAATATACTATAAAATATAGAAAATAATATAAATAAATAAATAAAAAGTATAAAATAATAATAAAAAAATAAAAAATACAAAAGATTAAATATTAAAAAAAATATATATAACACTTATAAAAAAATTAATTATAAAAATCATAAAAAAATTAAAAATATAAAATAAAATAAAATTGAAAGTAACATTTTCTATTTTATATATTTTTTTTATATTACACAAAATAAACAAAAAAAAAATATAAAATATTATATACAAAATATTTAGTAAAAAAATTTAATATACAAAATTAAAAAAAAATAATTAAAATAGAAAATATAATTTTAAAAATTATTTATAAATAATATATATAATTAAAAATGTATTTATAAAAAATATATATATAATTAAAAAAATATATATTAAAAAAAATAAATAAAAAAATATTTATAAAAAAATATAATATACAACATATAAAACAAGAAATATATATATATATATACATATATAAAATATATATTTTAAAATATCCAAGAAAATAAAATATATATTTTTTATACATATACAATAGAAAATGAAAAAAAAAATATATATATATAATATATATATATATATATATTAATATATTCAATAACAAACATTCAATATATAGGATATAAAATGATTATATTAAAATATATCCAAATATCAATATTCAAGACAACAAGCGGCAACAAATGAGAGTGAAATTCTAGCTCTAAGCCTCATTGTAGATAGCATACTAAAATGAATATCGAAAAATAAAATCAATTTGCTTTTAATAAATGCCCGACAGACAGCAATGGGCAGATCCTCACGTAAACTGGGTCGAGAACTGACCTACAGGACATGTTGGGGAATGCAACCAGTCAATCGACTAATCGACCAATCAAACAACCAATTAATCGGCCAATCGGCCAATTGGCCAAACCGGACAGACAGTTCGTCTGCCTGTCAGTCTGTTGAATTCGATAGATTTTTGACATACTCGTGTGTTCGATGAGCTCGTTGAACTTGGAGTTTCTCATTCACACGCTGCTGTCCGTGGGAGAAAAATGTGAGTGTTGATTTTCTTTCTCTTCTGCCTGCCTGCCTCTTGTTGTTGTTGTTGTTTTTGTTTGTTTTTGGGCCAAAATTTGCAGTGATTGGCCTCGGTTAGCTGCTTAAACAAATCAATACGAAAACGATGCAAATGGCAAAAAGCATGTCAACAATGTTGGCGAGTAATTGGCAGAGTGCTGGCCAGACAATCAAGCAAAAGGAGCAGCAGGAGCTGGCCCTTGATGACGTGCACTGTGATGTTGATGATTGCATTTTGAATCAGCTCGGTTAAGAGAGCGAGCGAGCGAGAGAGAGAGAGAGAGAGAGAGGGGTAGCATGTGTGCGAGTGTGATAGCAATCATCGTCTCTGTTGCCGCCAAAGTGCAGCTAAACATCTGGAGCAGCAGCAATGGCAAATCGCCGCCCAACTGTCCCAACTGTCCCAAGCAGGTGATCAGTGATCTTTGCCGACTCGCCAAAGGAAAGTGGAGGGGGGGCGAGCATGCTCAGTTGGCTTTGATCTGTCACCGCTTGACCGCTTACCGCTTACCAATCGAATCACGGCTGGCGCGCGAGCACCAGCAGATAAAATTATTGAAATTACATTGGCAAGACGCCGCAACGTCGATCAGCGACAACAGCTGCGATCTGTTCGCAGTGCTCCACAGTTTCAGAGTTTCAGAGTTTCAGAGAACATTCAGCGATCTCTTTGAGCTAACGCGACACGATCGCTAACACTTTGGCTGAGAGAAAGATCCGGATCCGCCTGAGCCTGAGCCTGAGCGGCAATAATTATCGCTTTTAGTTTCAACTTGGCCTGTCAATGTAATTCCAAAAATGTCGTCAGTGTCGCGTTGTACTTGTGTAGTAGCTCATCAGGGCCATATGTGGCCTGTGGCCCAAGCACCCAGAGTTGGAATCCAGCTTTTGATCGGTACTGTGATTCGATTTTCTGCTGCCTTGCCGTCTCTCACCCAGCACTGGCTCAGCTACGCTGCACTGTGCTTCTCACTCGTTTTTAAAATGTAATCATCATTAAAATATTTATGGGCCTTCTCTCGCTCTAACCAACACCAGCAAGAGCAACACCCAGGCATATGGCCAGGCTTGGGTCAACGCAATCCACAGTCAGAGTCAGTTAGTTGGGACAAAACTGTGGACGCCTTGTAATGACCATACATAGCAATTGGTTCTCACGTTCGCCGAAGAAGCGCTGCCAATTTGGCGTCATCGTTGTCACAGTCGACCGACTTGCAGTCGCTAGTTGGAATCGGGAAGCATACTCAGAGAGTCACAGTCCGAGTCAGAGTCAGAGTCAGTGTCAGCATTGGAGTTGTCTTTTGTCACCTGTGCTGTGTGCGCTACGAATTAACAGAACGTAACCAGACAAGTAGCTGCGCGATCACAGATCATTGACCACAGATCAGGCAATCGAATCCAACTCAGTGCAGGGAGTGCAGTGAGAGAACGAGAGCTGAAGTGAATTAATCCAAATAGCAAGCGAATGTTTTTGCTTCTCATTGATATCAATGCCAGAATGAAAGCTCCTCTATAAGCAGCTTTGGCTAAGCTTTAAGATTCTAGTCATTGCAATTATTATTATTATTATTATAATTATTACACTCTTGCTTAAGCTAATGTTTAATGAACTAGCAGATGCAACTCATTGCACATTAATCGTAAGAATGAGCTTTTAAGTACATTAAAGCTTTAGTAACACTAAAAGTGTCAATTAAGCAAATGTATGACAAAGCTTTTGTATCAACTCTGCTTTCAATTTACATTAAAATGTTTTATTTAGTGTCATTTGCATTTATCAACTTAATTGCTTTAATTACAAATGACACAGCTCGGCATTATAGTAGAACGCACTCACGCTTCAATAAATTGTAGATTAGATTAATCGACGAATACGATTAATCAAATTTCATTGAATTCCCAATATATTTCAATTAAATTAATAATTAAAACTAGAATTTCTGATTGATTATAGATGAATACATGAAAGTCTAACAACTGCAACAGAGACAAAAATAGATAAAGAGAGAGAGAGAGAGAGAGAGAGAGAGGGGGAGAGTAAGCATATACTATAGCTAATTGACAATTTTTTCAATTAATCTACATTTAATCAATAGATGCATATTTCACACGATCCACACAACAGTCGACCACCCCTGATGTGTGGTTCTACCTTGTGGTCAATGTGCTGACGGCTTTCGACGATTCGACTTCGATTTGACTGCTCAACGGGCCGTTTCACTGTCATTACCATGGCCAATGGCATTGAGCATTGGCTGGGTATCTAGTCGAAGTCGAAGTCAAAGTCGAAGTCAAAGTCAAAGTCGTCTGCCTCCTGGCTGCCTGGCTAACTGACTGACTTGACTCTGACTTGACTGACTGACTGACTGACTTGTCATGTATGGCATATGTAGCCTCAAATGCGCGGCTGTGGCAGCTGTTGCCGTTTATCAATTATGACAAATCTTTGCGCATGCGTGGCCAGCGTCGCAGCTATTTTTATAAACTTTTCTAAAGTGTTTGCCCTGCCATACATGTGTGCATGTGTGTGTGTGTTTATGCTTCGAACTGCCCTCCATCCGACCAAGTTGTGGTCGTCTAGCTTGCGCCTTGCTATCCCCTTGGCGTTCGTGTTTCATTTTAATTTGTAATTATTTCTTGAGCGTTTTTGCTCGTCTGGTGCCCCTGGCTACTGCCCCTGCTGCTGCTGCTTCTTCTACCACTACCACTACACATAATGTTTATTATCATCTTGTATAATTTCAAACGATTCGTACATACACATATACACATACATACATACATATATTGTTGTGGCTCTGCGCACTTTGTTGCTTTTTTCGAACTTCATTTGCGCTTCGGTTCGGTGACAAATAAATTAAGTAGCTGAGCAAAAAGCTGCCTGGCGGCTTTGGCCATCATTACAACAACAACAACAACAACAACAATGATGATGATAATAATAGCAACAACAACAACAACAACTATAACAACTAGCTGCAATTAAGAGAAGTTGTCGTCGTTTCACTGAAGCTGTCATTGTGGCTGGCTCTGCGCGAGGCGAGTCAACTTGAGTCGAGTCGGGGCGAGTTGGGGCGAGGTGAGGCGAGGCGAGTCGCTCGGCTCGGTAACAACGCCCCTTTTTTTTTAAGATTTATTAAATGTTCGGTGATTGGAAGCAGTCAACGCAGACCGAGCCCCAACGCGGGGCAATTACTCATAATGGCGACCAATGTAAGTACGGCGCACGATTGCCGAAGTGAAGCCTAAGCAACGTAACGTCGATCTGGCAACGCTTAGCAATTGCTGAAATTTAATGGATATATGAATGAATCAGATGGAAGAGCAAAAAAAAATGTATATATGTTGTATACATGTATTAAATATGCCAAAAATGAAACTTGGAGCTGTTTCAAAATCATATCAAGAGATTTGACAAAGCAGAGAAGAAGAGAAAGAAGCTGTATTCCAATTAGTTCAATTGCCAAAATAATACTTAAGCTCTTTAAAATCATATCACAGATATGAAAATTGATCATAAATGTAGAAAGTTTGTTTGAGTAAAAGCTAATCATAAAACTTGCCAAAGACCTTCAAGCTTAAATATGAAGGGATAAAATATTGAAGCAAATTATAATTATATTTATATTATTATATTTGTTATTGGAATATCTCTAAAATATATAATAAATTATTCAATAAACTTTAACTATATTTTCTCTATCTGTAATCTTATTTATTTCTAAATTTTTGTATATTTTCCCTACATTGAATGTAATTTATTACTGTTAAACCTTATTTTTAATACTTTCCCATCTTGAATGTAATTTATTTATTATATTTTATATTTTATATATATAATAAAATATTTCGTTATTTTCTATAATTTCTCCATATTAAAATATTTATTTATTTTCTATATTTTCTCTCATTTTATTTCTAATTTTTTTTAAATATATATTTTTTTCTATTTTTTAATACAATAAAATATTATTTTGTTATCTGTATTTTCCACTAAGTTGAATGTAATTTATTTATTATTTTTTAATATTTTATATATTTAATAAAATATTGTTCGTTTTCTATATTTTTCATATCTATAAATATTTTATATATATAATAATCTTTTTGTTCTATATATTCTCTCATTTTTTTTAATTGTTCCTACATTGAATGTAATTTATTTATTATATTTTATATTTTATATATATAATAAAATATTTTGTTATTTTCTATAATTTCTCCATCTTAAAAAATTTATTTATTTTCTATATTTTCTCTCATTTTATTTCTAATTTTTTTTTTAATATATTTATGTTTTTCTATTTTTTAATACAATAATATATTATTTTATTTGTATTTTCCCCCAAGTTGAATGTAATTTATTCATTTTTTATAGTTTCTCTATCTTGAATGCAATTTATTTTTAATATTTGCTTGTTTTCTATATTTTCTCTATTTGCTTGTTTTCTATATTTTCTTGAACTTTAAATATTATTTAAATTATTTATTTACTTTCTATATTTTCAGCAAGCTCTAGTTTAATTGAGTAAGATGTATAACTTAAAATTTGCTCAAAATGTCCCGCTGAAATTAAATTTTTCGCTTCAAATTAAGAGAGAACTACATATTAGCTGACCTGCTGCCATCTTCCGCCAGGAGAGAGCGAGCCCACCTTGCCGCATGACCCACCTGAATTGAAGTCGAACAACGAGCGATCAAATGCTGCCCACACTCGGCCAGACAGCCGCAGCCACTCAATCAGCAGTTGCTCTGCCAACTTGAAGCCAAATCAGCTGCTACTGTGCAGAGTCAGCCACCGCCGCCGTGTCGTGGTAATGTTGTTGGTGGTTGGGCTGCTTCTGTTGCTGCTGCTGCTGCTGCTGCTGCTGCTGCTGTTGCTTCAATGGCTTCAAGGTGCATCAGTCGCAGCTCGAGTCGTTTATTAATTTGGCATATGACAAATTATGCGTTGGCCAGCAATTAGAACTGAAATCAACAGACAACTGTGTGAGGCTTCAGTCGTCTTGGCCAGGCCCTGACTCTGACTCTGTCTCTGACTCTGAGCCATGTACATTTAGCGCTGATTTAACAAAATTTTCTGCAAGACACGTACAAAAGCTTCGATCTGCCAGGGACCCAGTCTGCAGCCAGAGCTGAAGAGAGGGGTCAGGATTTGAAGGACGAGGTGCATCAACAGACGACAAGTGGCACTTCGGCGCATTAAGAAAATCTGTACAAGTGTCACTTTGGCAGGCCAGCCAGCCAGCCAGCAAGCCAGCAGGCAGCAAGACGAAGAGCAGGGAACTGGACTCGAAGTTGGAGTCGGTTGGTCGTCGAGTAGAATTATAACGCCAACGTTGACCAACAGGCAGTCGGTTAGCCAAATGCAATTTCACTGCACAACGAGGATTATAAATCCTCTGCTTGGTTACTTTTCATTTAAGCAGCGGCAGTCAGAAAAAAAAAATACATATATATATAAATTTATTATATATATATATATATATTTATGTGTATGCTATGTGGCAGATATTTATTTGAAATTTGTCCAGTCATCGGCATTATTTAATGAGTTGCCAACAGGTTGCTGGGGCCGGGCCAGGCGAAACCAACCAGAAAATCAGCAGCCACAGCCGCTGCCGCTGCCGCAGCCGCTGCCGCTGCCGTTCTGCTTCAGTTTCAGCTGCGTTGTGCTGAGTCAGCGCCGCAAACAGAAGCCAACAGGCGCAGTCGGCGCATCAGTCAGCCAGTACGGCAGTTCACATCCAGAGCCAGGTCCATGGCCAGTTACAACCTACGCCTGCTGCTTCCTTGTGAGCCTGCGCCTGCCAGAAGTGTCATGTAAATGCAACTTGTTGGGCGCTGCCATCGCCACCGTCGTCGTCGACGTCGCTGCACTTGACATTGCTTTTGCCTCTGCCTCTGCCGCTGCTGTTGCTGCCTCTGCTGCGTCGCAACGTGTAATGTCAATTTGACAGACAAACTGTCGACCGTTTGAAGCATATTCAGCTACTGTCTACTGTTGCCCGTTCAGCGATTATGATTTGTTTGATTATGAGATACTCTACAATGCAAAAGCCAAGGCATATTGCTTTTGCTAAAGATCCGCTGATCGCAGATCGTATTGCTTGCATTGAGAGAGCTTCAAGTTCTCATTAAGTTCTCATTTTATGGAATATTTCTTTATGCATCAAATTCATTAACAAATTATGGTCTCTTTTTAAAAATATTTTCTTTTCACTAACTTATATTATTTTTTGACCAAGTTTTCTCCTTATTGAATTATAAATAATATAAAATATTTCGAATAAATTTTCTGATCAATAAATTTTATCTTTTGAATAAGTTTTCTCTGCTGCAATAATTCTGAAATTCTAAACACAAATGCAGCCCTTTCAAGCTGACTATTTATCATTTTGCTAATTTTATATCAAAAATATAAAATGTAAATAAATATTTTTTAAAAATATTAATGCGTAAATTGATTACATCAATAATACAAATGTAAATAAACATAAGCAAACATTTTTTTAATATGTTAAATTATGTAATAAATATGTAACCATACATCTTTATAAAAAAAATAAATAAATAAAAAGAAAAAATTTTAGTTTCATAAAATTATGTAATAAATATATAAATATACATTTAAAAAAATATTAAATTAAAAAAAACTTTTTAAATTCGTAGAATTATGTAATAAATATGTACAAATATTTAAATATTAAAAAAAGTTTTTAATTCGTATAATTATATTTTTAAAAAAATCTAACTAATTCAAATCAATTAAATTAAACAACAGCAACAAAAAACGTCTATAAAAAGCCCATAGCAAAAACACCAATAATTATTTTAGAATAACTTCATTTCTGTCAGCTGTCAGCTCAGTAAAATTTAGCAGCTCTAAACGTAAAAAAAAAAAACTAAATTAAACTAAGCTAGCTTTTAAAGCCATTTAAATCTTTCAGAATTCTAAACGTTTTAGTTAGCGCCGCGAGCTGTTTTTTTTTTTTTTCTTCTTTTGCTGCTTGCCGAATCGAAAGCCGTCGAAGGCATGTGCTGAAATCAAATGCCGAATGGAATCTGGAGGCTAGCTGGGATGGATGGATCTTGGGTCTCGGGTACCTCTACTGGCTGGCTGCCACAGCTACTTCAACTTGAGGCGCAGACAAAGTGCTACTTCACATGCTTAGAGGCACGCAGATTACACTTGTATACACACACTCGGGCAATGCACACGATATAGTACATACCTATACAAACACACACACACATATATATATATATATATAAATACAAACAAATATATATATGTATGTGTGTGTGTGAGTGTGTGTGTGTATGGTTTGCCTGGCGTTGGCATCTACAGCATTCAATAAAGAATTTTTGCGATTTTTATCTTGCGCTCGCCTTGCCGCGTCACCCGACACACAAAAATACTAAACACAGATACAGATATGGAATACGAATACAAATAAATACAAGCGAAACGATGTTAGTGTACGTACGCGCTGCCCCTTTGCTTAATACTCATAATTGATTAAAAAGAAAATTTCCATGGCATTTATGCGTACCACGCCACTCACACACAATGTGGAGTTGTTGACAGCCCCCAAGACAAGAAGGAAGATGCGGAGAGCACGGGCGATGGCTCTGCCTGTGCCTGTGCCTGTGGCTATGGCTATGGCTATGGCTCTGGAGACTGGAGTTTGTTCTTTGGAAGTAGTTGTCGAAATGTTTTTATTTGTTATCGATTAATCGCTTGAATCAACAGCCAGCAGACAGTTGTACAGTGGCAGTTGTCTGTCTCCCTCTCTCACACTCTGTGGCCCGTTTTGGTATCTTACAGATACGCATTCACAATCTGAAATGCTCATATGTGTATATGGGTATCTGTATCTGTGTATCTGTATCTGTATATCTGTATCTTTTGCATGTCGACCTCTCTGACTGGAAATGTTGCTGTGTAATTGTTTTGAAGTTTGCCTCAAAGATTGGTAGCAACAGCAGGCCAACTGCCTGTCAGCCAGACTCTCGACTCTCGACTCCCGATTCCCAACTCTTTGGCTCTCATCAACAAACGTGGCTCTCAGCCGCCAGCAGCCAGCAGCAGCCAGCAGCAGCCGGCAACTGGCAACTGGCAACAAAATTCTGCATCTGACTTAACTCAAGATTTGCGCTGCTGTCAAATTCTGATTGATCGATTGTTTGCACACGTTTTTATGAGCTTTCTTCTGCAGCGCATTTATTGAGTATTTTATTAATTTCAACTGATCGATGAGCCATTGCCTGGTGGCAGTTGCCCCACAGCTTATGCCACTGCTGCTCAACAATTATCCACGGACCTGCACTACAATTCACTCCCCAGTGGGTGGGTTCGCTGTTCGATTGAAAGCGTGTCGAAAGCGACAAGTACGCCGCCCTACATGAATGGCACAACAAGGTCATACCAATCACTAACGGTACTGCAACATACTTTTAAAAGAAGCTGGTAAAACAAACTATGATTATACCCTAGAAAATGATACAAGTTCTATCTACTATTGTTCGTTCTCTTTATCTCTCTGATAAAAGTATTTCAATCTTATATTTTGCAAGCTTTAATTTTATTAATTATTTATTTATTTTCATTTCTCTAAATTGAATTTAATTGATTGAAATTACATTTTGAAAATAGAATTTTTAGAAATTAAAATTATAATAAAAAATATAATTCCCAAAAAACAAAATCATTCAATATCTTAAATAGTTTAAAAAATGAAAACAACTTTCAAGAATAACAAAAAAAATGTATTAAAAATTCTTAATTTTAGAATTTTAATATTCTATAATTAAGAATATTTAATAAATTTTTTATGAACATTTTTTTTTAAATTAAAAATTAGGAAAACCTTATTGAATTTATTTAATTATAATAAAAATATATAAAATAACAATATACAAATTTTAATAATAATAATAGTAATAAAAACAAAAAATAATAATAATCATAATAATAATCATAATCATAATCTTAATAATAATAATAAGTTATTAATAAAAGCCTCCATTAGATATATGTATGTATGGATAAAAAATAAAAATAAGTAATATTATATTTAATATTTATATTTTTATAATATTATATTTTTATTTATATTATAAATTAAAATTATTTTATATATTAAATCCTAATCAGAATTTATTTAATTTAAATTAATTAAATGATGCAATTTAATTTAAATTGCATCAACATATTTTTCTAATGGAAAAAATGATGTAAATCGTTAAATAAATTGTAAAATATTCAAAGCTCGTCAAGTCAATAAAAATTCTAAATAAATATATTTCTATAATATCGTATGCATATTTTCTTTTGTTATTTCTGGAAATATGAAACGTGCCCGACAGATAGCATATTTATAAACACACTTCAATATTTTAGTGAAAAAAACTAATCGATTACAACACTTTCAAGCACAGAAATGACGCTCAGTTGATTCTCAATTTCCTTCTCGAAAAATACGCTTGCATGGAATAGAAGTAGAGTTTGTTCGTTTAATGATATGTGACTTCCTAGCATCTGAAACTCTGTTTATCAATTGGCACTCTGGGGCTGCTAGCTTTATTTTTATATTTATTTTTATTTATTTCTTTTTTTTTGGATCTGCTCTTCTGCGAACTGATTGATTTCGATTGTGGACATATTCTACGAAGTTTGGCTACCAGTTGACAGCGTTTTGTAAGCCGACCCCCACTTGTCTCACGTGTCGATGGGCGCACAGATAACGGATGAGCTGCAGGCACCACTCGCTCTCACTCTCTCTTGCTCTCGCTCTCGCTCTCGCTCTCGTCATGCTGCGGACAGTGGGACACAGCGTTTGGAATTAGATCGAATTATGTTGGGTCTGCTGTAGTTTGAAGCTTCCGAAACGACATAAAATACAATAGTATTTACTGTGGAGTCTCGTTTTGTTTTTGTTTTTGTATGTTTTTTTTTTTCGGTGTCAGTGTCTCCCGCTAAAAAAAAAAAAAATAAAAAAAAAAAAACGCGGAAAAACGTATTAAATACAAATTTCCTGGTAATAAAACAGAGACACAGCCCGGCATGGACAGGGGGCAGCCAAGGGGCTACCAAATAAAGAAATAAATCTTTACGCCCAAAAAAAAAACAACAACAACAACAAAAATGACCAACAGGCCAGACAGAGATGGCACTAGAGTGGGAATTAAACAGATCTTACATCGAGTGACTAACTGCTGTGCCCATCGACAACCGAAGGCTTCAGAGATGCTGCTGCTGCTGCTGCTGCTGCTGTTGCAGTTGTTGTAGCGCGATTTGTGCCTTTTGCCTTTATTGTTATTTTTGTGTATTTCTTGTATCAGCGTGTAAATCTCGCTCACACACACACACACACAGTCTGCCAGATGAAATACGGAGCTCAGCATCTCTTTCTCTCTCTCTCTCTCTCTCGCTCTCTCTGAGCGATCTTCGCGTCGGCTCAACTGAGCTCAGCTCGACAGAATTTTTATTGGAAATCTGTACGTAGAAGTAGTCATCATCATCATCATCATCATCATTATCATTATCAGCAGCAGCAGCATGATCAGCATGATTATGATTATCGTGATTATCATTATGTGCTCAACAGCAGCCTCAGTCGAGGCTTGTTCCTTGTATTTTGTTTTTGATTATTTTATTTATACTTTACTTTTTACTTTATTTTTATTTATTTTTATTTTATTTTTTTTTTTAATTTTTTCGTTTCTGTTTCAGATGCATATCTCAAAGCGCGTTGGCAATAAAAATATATATGAGCTGTTGATGACTGCATATAAAAATGATTCGAAACAGGCACAAAAGTACAAAGAACAACAACAAAAAAGAAAATGAAAGAAGAGAAAAAAACAAAAACAAAAAAGAAACCCTCGAGTGCTGTGATATACAGATGTATGTCGAGTCTCTGACAGCGCCGCAACTGCAACTCGACTCTCTGCAGCAGCAGCATCCCAGATCCTGACAAGCGCCATAAAATGCAGTAATCTGTTGTCTTCAGTAATGCATCTATATATGTATGTATATACATATGGCTATATAGACATCATAATATATGATAGACAACAGGCAATCAAAGTCAGACTAACAATAGCTGAGCTATCATATTCAACGATTAAGATCTAAATTGTTTAAAAATATTTTACATTTTGTAAACTCCCAAAAAATCAATTTCAATTAACTTTTAAGAGTTTGATGCTTTAAGATATTCAAAATAACAATTTTGATCATATTTGTATATGAAATCAGAACATATTTATAATATATAATATGTATAATATTATATATATTTCAATATTTATAAGAAATAATATATTTATATTTATTATTAAAAATATTTAATATTTCTAATAATCAAATATTTTTATATAAATATTTTAGGCATGAAATCAGCATTTAAAGCGGGCAATTTAAAGAGAAAATAAATATAATATTTAATTTAATTTTTAATTTAAAAAGAAAATAAATATAATATGTATTTCAATGTGTTGTTCTTATTTGAAAAATTACTTATTTTAAAAATTAATTTTAATTTATTTATTTTTTATGAAATCTATAATGCTTTAGCTATCTAAAACAAAAACAACAGTATGTAATTTCAAACGGTAACATTTTTTTTTTTTAATTAAAAAAAAAACGAATAACAAGTCCAATTTTGAGCCTCAACGCCAAATCGGACAAAAGAAAAATTTCACAAAAATCAACTTAAAAATTTATGGCATATTCAGTATTTGGTTGCAAACCCTTTGTTATATTTTGAAATATTTTTTTTTTAGATTTTTATGTGAGCAGAAAATTTGAATATCTCAATAATTGGCTAGACATCTAGAGCGCTACTCGAACCTTTCACAGTCAGAGGCCTCTGCTTTAGACTTCTGCTGATAAATGAAGTCTATCTATCTGTGTATTTACAATGTCAGCTTTAGCCTATAATTTGATGGTCAATTGGAGCGCCAATTGGCATTGGCAATTGGTATGTGAATGGAGGAGAATGCATTTAATTGCTATAATTTTTCAATTGTAACAAAAGACAACAACAAAGCAACAACAACACAAAAGGCAAATGCGAAACTCGTCAATTGTGAATTGGGATTGTGAATGTGCAGGCGAATGCAACGAGCCATTTAGCCAGTTGGGCAAGTGTGTGTGTGTGCGTGTGTGTGTGAAGATTTCCTGAAATCAAATCTAGCAAATCAAACCAAAAACCAAAAACCAAAAGCCAAAAACCCAAACACCAAACACCAGACTAACCCCAGTCGATGGGCAAAAACTGATGCGCATCGATGTCAGCTAAAACTAAACTAAATGCCAGCACTTTAGACTGCTTTGCGTAGGACGTGTGGCCCAGAAGGACTGGACGGCTAGAAGATGGGCGGGTGTTCGATGGGCGTGTTCGAGCATTGGAGCTCTTTGAGAGTGTTGGGGAGGGAAGGGGCTGGGGTCGCACAGGCGCCGAAGCGTGCCATCAATATGGCAAACGACGACAAACGCAAAATTTAGAAACGACTGAGTGACTCGCTCAACGCGACGGCATTGAACAGAAGCCGCCGCAGTCGAAGTCAAAGCTGAAGCAGAAGCTGAAGCTGAAGCAGAAGCTGAAGCAGAAGCTGAAGCCTTAGCTCAGCATTTAGCTGCCCCAGCTACAGCTGTAGTAGATACAGAGCCGCAGCTATATAGATACAAATACAGCAGCAGCTATAGCTGCAGACACAGATATGTCAAGTAAAAGTGAACTAGTTGAGCATGCCAGACTAGAAGATACTCATTGCTATAGATTTTTATAAGTGCATATAAGCCCTTTGCTATGTATATAAAAATAGTTGTTTATATGAGTTGAAATTATAAAGAAATGAATAGAATTATCGATTTTTATCAATTCAATTATTCAGTAGATGTTTATAATAAATAAAAATAATTATTTATATAAGTTGTAATTATAAAGAAATTAATCGAATTATCGATTATTATCGATTCAGTAGATGTTTATAATTGCATATACGTCTATCATTATGCATATAAAAATAGTTATTTATATAAGTTGTAATTGTAAATAAATTAATCGAATTATCGATTTTTATCGATTCAATTATTCAGTAGATGTTTATAATTGCATATAAGTCTATCGTTATGCATATAAAAATAGCTGTTTATATAAGTTATAATTATACAGAAATTAATCGAATTATCGATTTTTATCGATTCAGCTATACAGTTGAAATCGATACACTTCTCGCATATCAATATATGGTAATCACTTTATTTATATTTCTTTGACCTCTGTCTAGAGCATACCCCATGCTTAGTTTGTAATTAGTACAGGGTATCCATACATGCTTATAAATGGGTCGGCCTTGCTGCTGTTGCTCAGCCAGCGCTTGGTAGCTGGCATCTGGGTGTACAATTACCTTAACGCATCGACAATTATACGAATGGTTGGCCGCCCCACAAAAGGGGGCAGAGCCGACGAGCTGGAGATGAGCATGAGGCAAGAAGGAGACGCAGCCAGCGATAGCGACAGCGGCCAACCCATCAGGTGCGATATGTGATACGCAGTCGGGCGGCCGAGACAATTGCGCCACGACGTTGCGACTGGGCGCCCAAGAAGATTGTCAGTCAGTCAGCCAGTCAGTCAGTCACTCAGTCAGCCAGTCAGTTAGACGGTAAGTCGCTCAGTTCAGTTCAGTTTTTCAATTGTTGCCGCTGCCTCCAAGCAAGAACAACAAAACGAGAAGGAAGGCCAACAGCAACAGCAACAACAGCACGAGAAAAAAAAAACCCATAACAAAACGCCCCAAAAACACTTTGGCCTGCTGGGCACGGGACATGTGCGCGAATGTGTGTGCATGTGTGGGTGGGTGTACACGTGTGTGTGTGTGTGTGTGTGTGCCATAAGTAATTTGGGGGCGTCGTGGAAGGTATTGACACCGCCAACAATGACTGCGACAACGACAACAACGATAATGTTGTTGCTGAAGACGTTGGCAACGCGGGCGCATCTGATTGCCTTGCGGTTTTAATTGTAACGCACAGTGGTACAAACCATGCGAAATGTGAGAGAAGGATAAGATGCAGAAATAGATTCGACTTCTGAATGAATGATGAGATAATTAACTTGTTATGTATAGAGAGAGAGAGAGAGAGAGAGAGAGAGAGAGAGAGAGAGAGAAAGAGAGTGAAAGAGAGAGAGTGAAAGAGAGAGAGAGAGAGAGAGTGAGAGAGAGAGAGAGTGAGAGAGAGAGAGAGTGAGAGAGAGAGAGTGAGAGAGAGAGAGAGTGAGAGAGAGAGAGAGCGAGAGAGAGACAGAGAGTGTGTGTATTGTCTAAGGTAGCAATAGCTAAGCATAGACAGCATTTCGATTGAATTGGAAATGAACTTATCTTTTGGAAATATATATACATAATATCGATTAGATGTATACATAACATATGTACATACATCTATGTAATACATACATATATAAGCTATAGGAGCTGTACTAAAAACTCTAAATACGTGTTCGAAGCAATTCAATTTGACTTTAATTTGTAAAGAAATGTTAGAGTGGGAAAAAAATCTTAAATAGAATTATTTTAAGACTTTATTGAAAAATTCAATTAAAGTAATAATTTCATAATAATGTAAAATTTAATTTTGATACTTGACTTTAATTTGAAAATAAATGTTTGAGTGGGAAAGTAAATCTTAAATAGAATTATTTTAAGACTTTATTGAAAAATCCAAATAAATCTATAATTTTAAATTTAACAATTTATTGTTGATACTTGTAGTACTTGGTATTCATTTTTTAATTTAATTTTTTATAATTTTATTGCCATAATATTCAGCTCAATAGAAACTTTTGAAATATTGCAAATTTAAATCAATTCCAATTTAATTTAAAATTTAATAATTTAATTTTTATACTTGTAACACTTAGTATTATTTTGGATTATTAATTTTTGAATTTAATTTTTTTTTATAATTTTATTGCCATAATATTCAGCTCAATAGAAACTGTTGAAATTACGCATGAAATGAAATCATGCCAAATTCCATTATAAAGTCGTAATTTTGGCAATGAGTATTTGATATTTATATATTGATTTATATTTCATAATATCTGCACCACTATGCTCTCTACACACTGCCTCACTCGCGCATACTCTCTCTCTCTCTCTCTCTTTCTCCTTCTCAGCTCACTCAGCTGCCTTGCTCGCGCCATGATTTGCGCGGTCTTCCAGCTTTCTTAGCAGGGCTTCACTTTATCAGGCGGCGACCAACTGATTGACACAGCCCAGCCAACTGCTTCAGGCACAACAAATACACACACACACACACACACGCACACACACACGCACACACACACGCACACACACACATACATTTTAACATATGTGCATGTGTGTGTTCAGATTGGATTAAATTGTATTGAAAAGTTTTAGAACGCCCAACTCAAAGGCAGAGAGAGTCACTGGCCAAGGGGTTGGGCTCTGCTAGGGTAGGGGGTGTCATGGTGTGCGTGTGCGTGTGTGTGGCAAAGGATGCAGGCTCTATTTACTTTTTAATTGGCAAAATTAATGCAATGCATTGAAATGAAGCCCATCGAAGCAATGGATGCGTCATGGCGAGTGGGTGGAGGACGGACTTGGCTCAGGCCAAAATTGAAACAGAAGCCGGGAGCTGTTTGGTGGCTCGGTGGCTCAGTGGTTCAGTGGCTCAGTTTACTGGCTGGCATGCCAACGGCACTTCGAGTTGTTGATATTACTCTTCAGTTTGTTTTTGTTGTTGTTTTATTTTATTTTTTCTGTTTTGTTGGTGCTTTTGTTATTATTTGTTGCTGTTGTTTTTTTGTAATTCTTAGAAATTCAATTTTCAACTTAAAACCGCCGCCAGCCGACGCCCGACAACTGCTGCCCGCCGCTGCCCCCACCCGTCAGCCAGCCAGCTGGCGGTCCCAGTTCGGGTGCTCCGCTGCTCTACAAGTGATTAAGTGAAAACAACAACAACAACAGCAGCAGCAGCAATAATGAGAAGAGCAGCAACCCCAGAGCACATGCAAAAAAAAAAAAGAGAGCAGAAGAATTATAAGAAACCAAGAACTTGGCGGCTTCACGGTTTTGATCCATTCGCATAATATAATGATGATCATGACGATCATGAGGAGCGAACGCTGGCATTGGCATTGCGCCCCCGTACGCCCGCTGGCCCGGCTGCAGCCCATCTGCAGTCCCATCTCTACCAGTCAGCCAAGTCAGTCACACATATTGAAATAATTATTATCTGCATTTCGAGATCAACACGCCAAACGGAGCCGAACCAGTCCCGGACGATGGCAGCTTCAACTCCAACTTCGACTGCGACTACGACTGCGGCCTCAATTTGAAGGCCATAAAAAATCAACGCATATTGCACACTGTCAAAGGCATCAACCAGGGCATCCTCCTACAGCTCTCTCTCTCTCTCTCTCTCGCCTTGAGTTTGAGCATGAGCCACCCAGCAGAGCAGACAATGCACAGCTCATTAGAAGCCAGGCCCTTGGCCTCAACTGTAGTCCTGATGTCCTCTACACACTCTCAACTCTCTCTCTCTCTCTCTCTCGCTCGCCTAGAGTCTGGCATAAAAAAGGCACAAGTGATAATCCTTTGACAAAGGCTGCGTCAGGCTCCCTCCAAAAAAAAAAAAAAAAAAAAAACTTGCGAGATTTCGCGCATTTCGGCACACGCAATAAAGGCGAAGAAAGCAGCAGCCCTACAACAACAACAACAACAACAACAACAACAACAACAACAAGGTGATCCAAAGCTAAGGCAGAGCCTCTGGTTAAATGCTGAACATAATTCCCCCAGGAGTTGCAAAGGCATGACAACAATCAGATTGCCAGGCTCGACTCTCTGCTGCCTCCTCCTCCTCCTGCTGCTCCTGCTGCTGCTACGTCTCCTGCAACATCGTCTCAGCCGGCGTGTAATGCGACGTGTTTGCCTCAATTCGAGCATATGAAAACGGTTTATTTTGCTCGATTAAGTCGCCCGCTTTTGAAATGCGAGTGCCATGCAAAAAGCAAAAAAGCAGAAAAAAAAAAGAAAAAAATATATTAAAAAGAAAACGAGCCCAGCCCAAAATACAAAAAAAAAAAAAACAAGGCGAAATCAAAAAGAGATTTGCGGGGGCGAGATTTGTCGCACAGGAAGCTGGCGAACGACAGGAAGCAATAAAAAAAAAAAAAAATCCAAATTTGCTGCCAACTATTGAAAACCGTTTGCCTGCCAATTTCCTTTCAGCCGAGGCGCTGACAATAGATTAACCATTTAAGCTGTGCGACAAAAGCCGCATCGGGAGTAAGTGAGTGAAGAGAGAGAGAGAGAGAGAGAGAGGGAGCAACAAAGAGAGCGAAGGGTTAGAGACTGAGAGAGAGCATGATTGAGACGGAGTGAAAGAGATAGCTAAGAAGATAGCGTAAAGCATGCAGCGTTAGGCTTAGTGACAAAATTCCTAAATATCTCAACAATAGCATAAATTTGGATCCATATATCTTTTATATACATATATCCTGAATGCTCTATTGAAAGCAGCTGAAAGAGACTGTCAAACCAATGTTCACACATTATCCATTAGATTAAGTACGCCACATTCGTTCATCAAGTTCAGGTGAGCATAGTTCTCATTCAAAATACCTTGCTGATCTCTAAAGAACAATATTTCGAAAGATAGAAAACAAAATAATGATAGACCATCGTATATATAAAGCTATATAAACTGCAAGACTTTATGCCTAAAAACAATCAACTTATTATACAATACCTATCGATATATCGATACATAACCAAACAAGTATTACTGCCTGATCGATAGTTTCACCAACTGATTTCAGTTCGTAAATTCTTTCTTTTTTTTTTTTGCATTCTATCAACATTCCTTTCTCTTTGGCTCTCACGCATCGGACATTTTGGGCTGGCCAAGTCAGTGGCAGATTCCAAAAATTCGATAACATTCGAGAGCCGTAAAACTTACGGAGCTACCCAGCTGCCGGCGATCAATTGCAGTTACGAGCGTAACAAGTCGTAAAACTTTCACCGATAAACCGATTAGCATCAATGGACGCTGCTGGACGCTCTGAATTTCACTCAATGGACCACAAATCGAACTTCCCAAAATGGCAATAAAATTTCAGTCAAGTAGTACGCCAGGTAGTGCGGCTCATGGCTCGACAGTAGCTGGCCCATAGTTTTACGATCATCATAAACTGAACGGAAAGGTTTCAATTACGCTCTGGGCCCTGAGACCAGGCTATAGATACCTATCTATTTGGCAACTACGTCCAGTCCAGACAACAGTAGCCGAGCATTAAAAACCATTTCATTTGCGCACATAAAATCATGTTTTATCTATAGACTTTTCCCAATCTTGATGACTTTATTAGTTGTCATCCGAAATATGAAAATGCAGAGAGAGAAAGAGAAAGAGAGAGAGAGAGAGAGAGAGAGAGAGAGAGAGAGAGAGAAAGAAAGGCAGTTAGTTACATAGATCAGTTAACTGATGTTTGCTATTACCTGGTGCAGCTCAGCAAACTCATATGCTGACTATTCTATTATATTCTATATACCATATATATCATGTATTACAAAAAGAATTCATCTTCAACTCTTTTCCATCAAATTTCCAGAGAAAGAATTAAATTAATCAGCAAAAATTTCCCTGAAGTAGATTCCTTCTGATTTAATCATTTTTATTAACCAATTTATCATATTTTGATTGGTAAAATTTTTAATTACTTTTTTTTATTATTATTATGTATGATGTATGATGAATGATGTATGATGTATTATGCATAATGTATGATGTAGAATGTGTGATGTATGACGTATTATATATTATATATTATATATTATATATTATATATTATATATTATATATTATATATTATATATTATATATTATATATTATATATATTATATATTATATATTTATTATTTTATTTTATTTATTTATAAGTAATATCTCAATTTTTTCTCAAATATTTTATAAATTAAATTTGCAACCTAAAAATCAGAAAAATGTTTTCTTTTCTCTCTTTTTTTTTTTTTTGCTTGAACTGCTTCGATTTGTGGCATGCACCAAGTGGGACTCCATAATGCGTGCCGTCGCCGCCCACACAGACAAGCAGCCTAAGCGAAAGCGAAAGAGAGAAAGAGAGAGAGAGAGGGCAAATGGCAACGACTAACGCCCCATGAGCCAAGGCGACAATATTTATAACCTTGTGTGGCGCGTCTCAATTCATTTGGCTCTATATATGATTATAGCAACGGGTCTATACACGGGCACCGAGTACTTCTCGTCTCTATCTTTGGACTTTGCCACAGTCTCTAGCTGGGACTGGGACTGTGACTGGGACTGTGCCTAAGTGTCTGCCACCTACGTAAGCGTATAATTCGTTTAGCGTCAGCAGCAGCAACAGCAACAGCAACAACAACAACAACAACAACAACAACAACAACACAGAACTTAATCAGTCACTTTAACACCAAGAGCAATTGCCACAGTTGCTGCAGTTGCCACTTACAACGCACTCCAAATGCGTGAGCGTTAAGAACCAAAGATCGGGCATACGTTGATCGCCTCGCCTCGCCTCGCCTCGCTGCTGCTGCTGCTGCTGCTCCGACTCCTGCCACGATTCTGGCTCTGGCGCTGGCGCTGTCATGGTCGATATTGCGTTGACACCAAATTTGCATTAAAATGCAATTGCCGCCAGTTGCACAGTCGTTGGCTGGCGGCGGGGTAGCTGCATCATAATGCATCTTTAGTGTCTATTGAGTGGTGCATTAGTCATATAGCCAGACACAACACACACACACACAGAGAGCGAGAGAGAGAGTGAGAGAGTGAGAGCGTGTATGTGGAGACAAGCAGCATATCAATTAAAGCGCAAAAATAGATGCGAAAGCACTCCAAAAAAGCACTTTGATCTTACCAACTTTACGATCACTGGAAGCAGATCTTTCTCTCTCTCTCTATATATACATACATACATACACATATATATATATTTGCATATTGTGCACTCGCAGGTCGGACATTCCCCAATTAAAAATAGTTTTGACACTTTGCGAGTTGCGACAATTTTCTTGATGCGCCGCCCGAGGCAATAAATTAATTACAAAATTGCCAGCTCGAGCGGCGGGATTCTGCTGCTGTTGCTGTTGCTGCTGTTGCTGTTGCTGCTGTTGCTGTTGCTGCTGTTGCTGCTGTGCATTTAATGGCCATGGCTAAAAATCAAATGTGTTGGCATGTGGGCGTGGGCCAGAACAGGCGTATGGCCAACAAGCTTTGCGGCTCTTCATTTTGGCATCAACTCGAAATCGCTAAATATATATATATGTGTGTATGTGTGTGTATGTGTGTGTGTGTGTGTGTGTGTGGGTGTCACGTTGACAACAACAACGAAATGAAATTCCAAGGAAAAGGGCACTTGATGATATTGCAGTCGCCTTTCTCTCCCTCTCTCTCTCACTCTCTCTCTCTCTCTGTGTGTGAGGCGCTACCTGTTATTGCTCTTGATCTATGCGCAGCTCTACAGCTGAATAGAGTCTAGTGTTTGCTAGCCTGTTGTTTGTAGACAAGTCGCTCAGCTTGAACGCCCCCAGCGCTGCAGCCGCAGCAGCAGCAGCTTTCAATTATTTACACATCATCGAAGGAGCGAGGTGTTGGATGTTGGATGCTGGATGCGGGGGCTGCTGTTGCTCTCTCTTGGGCAGGTGATGTGATGTGATATTAAAAACGACTGCTGCCAACTTTAAAGCAGTCACAAAACTGCATCTCAGCATTATTTATGCCCGTTTCTGCGTATTGTTTCGTTCATGTCAAATTATTGACCCGCGCCAAGCGCTTTGAAATGTTTATGCATTTTCATGACCAAGAGATGAGCAATTGATAAGTTCCTCTCGGCTTGAAATTATGAATATGCAAACGCCTCGGACAAACAGAGCCACAGCCACAGCCACAGCCGCAGCGAGGGCAACAACAAAACGGCAGCCAACGGCCATCGCCTGCTGTTTGCAAGCCTGTGAAGTGGCCAACAGTGGAGTTTGGGCCACGTTTACACGTTGCACGAATACGAGCTTAGCCATATTGTAAACTGGCAGCTCTGTGTCTTCAACAGTATATTAAGTGAGCAGCAATGCTGCTGCAATGGCTGTAAATATTGATCACGCTTTAAGCGAGCTGCGCATCAACATCATCCACAGGGAGAAGGACATCGGGACGGACTATCTTGGTGTGTGAAGCATCCAACTGTGCTGGCTGGCTGGCTGGCTGGCTGGCCATTTGTTTGTTATCAGTTACAAGCGATCAATACAGCAGCAATCAATATGGTCAATAAAGTTCGGGCCAGTCGCTGACTGGTTGCCTCACGCGCTAGGGAGTCACTGGCCAGAGACAGCAGAGACAGGCGCTGCTGTGGCACTTGGCTCGATACAAGGCAGCGTGATGTACACAGTTGAAACTTAAGAAGCCCAACTTACAGCTCACAGTTCACAGCTTGCTAAGCGAGAGAGAGAGAGAGAGAGAGAGAGAGAGAAGTTGGGGTGGGAGCAGTAGGATTGGGGCTGGTCGTCAGTGGGCCCATGTTGTCACTGTTGTTGTCGCTTGATCGCAAATTTGCCATGGCAAGCTTGACAACTTGCAACGAGACAAGCAGCAAGCAGCAGCAGCAGCAGGAGCAGTAGGTGGGGAGCTGTGGTGCGGCAATCCCCAGCCGGCACCTTAAAATAATGTTACAAACTTTTTGGCATGTAGCCCAAGTACGGTGCTCCAAGATCGGACGGAGCCCTGTATGCGATTCAATTCGCCAGGCAATGCGATGCGATGGGACTCCACTTTATTCGACTGGCTGCAGGCAACAGCGAAACAGTCAACAAATTGGAGATCACGGTTTTCATGTACTACATGCAAATTCATTGCTACTGTTGCTCTCTGGCCAAGCCACTGGCACAGCCAGAGACGAAGCCAGTCTCAGTCACAGGTCTGGTCTCTGTTTGGGCCTGCCTGGCTACTGTGTGTATCTGTATCTGTATCTGTATCCATAACCATAAAGCCAGGCTGCAGCCGGAAGAGCGCAACTTAAATAAACAATCGCAACAACTACTAGCTGCTGCTTCTGCTTCTGCTGCCGAGGTCCAAACAAACAGACAGACAGACGGGCGGACGGACGGACGGACGGACGGACGGACAGACTGGCCAGCCAACCAGACAATCCGCGAACGAACCAACGTAACGAAACCAACTCAAGTCATTCACAAAAGCAATAAGAAACTATATGATACCCTGCAAAATAAGCAATCGAGCATTCCAAACAGTTTCAATAACAATACAATACAAATTAATAATTAATAATAATAATAATTATGATTATTAAAAATAATAATAATTAATAATAATTATGTTTTATAATCAAAGTAATAATAATAATTCATAAAAACAAAATAATTTAAATAACTATTAATAATAATTAATACAAATTAATAATTAATAATAAAAGTAATAATATTAATTAATAAAAAACAAAACAATTTAAATAACAATTAATAATAATTAATTTAATAATACAAATTAATAATTAATAATAATAATAATTAATAATAATGTTTAATAATCAAAGTAATAATATTAATTAATAACAACATAACAGTTTAAATAACAATTCATAATAATTAATACAAATTAATAATTAATAATAATGATTATTAAAAATAATAATTAATAATAATAATGTTTAATACTCAAAGTAATAATATTAATTCATAACAAAAAAGAAAAACAAAACAATTTATATAACAATTAATAATAATTAATTTAATAATTAATAATAATAATAATTAAATAAAAAATTAATTATAATAATAATTAAATAATTAATAATAATACTAATAATGAATAAAAATAATAATAATAATAATAATAATAATAATATTGAGCTACTTTCAAGTCAATCTAAGGAAGCTGCTTCAATTTACAGCTGTGCTATCAATTTAATTCAGACACTTTATTCATATGATATGCACTGCAAGATATTTTTTTGAAATATGACAAATAATATTTAAAAAAAAAACCTTTCACAGACTTTAGTAAAATTCACAGTGAAAAATTCAAGGCGCACCTATTACCAATTGAACTTTTGACAACACTTATTTCACTTCAATTACCGAATCATTTTCATTACTCTTCAACACTTATTTCCCTTCAAATATCGATAGCTCCTTCATCATACTTATTTCCCATCAGATTATCGATAACTTTCTTTAAATGTCATGACAATTTATAATTCTTATACGAAAAAAAAATAATAAAAAAAAATACAGCTGCCATTGCAGTCTTCTCATGCCTCTGCCAAATTATGAATAACATTATTAAATTAATTTATAATTCTTATATGAAAAAAAAATAGATATATATATCTGCCATTGCAGTCTCCTCTTGCCTATGCCAAACGATGGACTCGCTTGGCATTAGGCGTCACACTTTATGCTAAATAGTAGCTAAACTGTTTGATCAGCTTGTCCGACTATCGAGTATTCGTCGCCTTTTTGGGTGCTCCGAGCAGCATTTAGCCACTGGCGACAGGAAACCACCAAAAGCCGCCAGCTCGACCTGCTCGCAGCCGTTGCTGTCGCTATGAACGCGGCGCACGTGGCTAAACTGGCTGACAGGGGACAAGACGAAGTGACTGGGATTGCAATTGCTATAGGGACTAGGAACTAGGGACTCGGGACTTGGGACTCGAATTTGGATACAGCTTGTAAGACTAGGCATGGCCTGGCGTTGCAACAGCATCATGACGATGCACACACACGCAGACTTTGGCGCCATTCAGCTAGCACGTTACATACGACAGCAATACGAACACACTCACACACACACACACACACACATGCATACATATGCATTGACATGTATAAGAACATCTAAAATTCCTGTCTCAATTTTTCTATAGAAACTTTTTGTTTATCTCGAGTAAATGAATTTCAAAGCGCATCGCATATCAATGAATATGCAGAGCAACTGTGATGTGATTATAAATAAAGCATCGATTCGATTTCATTGATTTGAATTACCAAATGCCTCATGCCCAGAGACATTTTCTATTTTAAGGTTATGTCTGACTGCCATCGGTGAATAAGCAAAAAGAATCGAATTTCTCAAGATATATATTTACATAAAAATTATTTTGCAAATATCAATATAAAAGTTTGTTTAACTTACTTGTTGTAATTGTAATTGTAATTGCAATTCTAGTCTGCTCAAATTTCACTTTCACTATTTTTTTGTTTGTTTTTTTTATTTCTTTTTTTTTTTTCTTTTTGTAGGATAGTAGAATTCCAGCAGAGAACCTCTCGAAGCTCTTATTGAATGCGAACTGCGAAAGTGTCAATTCGATTTCCTATGTCCATAAATTGAGACATAATCGATTGCAGCGCTGCCAACTTGCTAGCGCAGTGCTTCGTTATCGCAGCTAATTGATAAAGCGTTTCCATCTGGAGTGCGGGACTACCCCTAATGCGGATAACAATTAGTGATTGAATGCAAAGCGTGATTTCATATATCTTTAATATATCTATGATTTCGTAAAAAAAAAATTATTATCCAATTATATTAAATCTGCATATAATATTTTTCTTAATCTTATAATCTACTTTATTAATTTGTTTTATTAATTTTTATTTATTTTCATAATCATAAAATTAGAATCAAATTATATTAAATCCTTTTATAACATTTGTCTTCATTTTAATTATATTTAGTTTGCTTTATTGATTTATTTTATTTATTTTTTATTTATTTAAAAATCATATTATATTTTTTTTATCCTAATTATTTATAATATGCTTTCTTTATTTATTTAATTCATTGTTATTTATGTTAAAGTCTTTATACAAATTAATAATAAAATATACAAGAAAATAATATTATAAAAAATTTCCAATAATTAAGATAAAATAAAACATTACAAATATAAAAAAGAAAAATAACAGGAAAAAAACAGAATATGAAAAAAAAATAATAAAAATAATTATAAATATATACACATATATATATAACAAAAAATAAATAATAAAACAAGAAAAATAATACAATACAAATCAGCAACTAAAATGCAATTCTTAATTCATATGCTTGCGATATTTATAATTTATATAATATTTTATGAAAATATATTATATTATAAAAAAAAATTAATTAGAATAATAGTATAATTTAAATAATATTCTATTATTAATAATTAATTAATAATATTAATAACTAATATTTTATTAATTTTTTTTTTTTTTAAACAAGTCACATAAATTTAAAATAATGACCCAATATTGATTGAAAGTAATGCCGCTTTCTTGACGTCACAAAGCGCAATTCGAGTAACGCATTGGCGCTATCTTCCCCATGCAATGCAATCAAAGTCGCATGTATCGACTGTGTAAACAAATCGAAAAGCTCTCAGTGCTGTCAATAAATAATTAAAGTGATAAGTGGACAGAGAAAAGAGTTTCGCATGTGATTGGATTGAGATCGGTGAGTAAGCCGTGGGTCTCGGAGATCTGCATGAGGCTGGCAATTACTACATATGTCTACTGTGCATATATTTCTGTCAACTCTCTGGCAATGGGCTAACAATTTTGTGTGCCATTAATTTGCGGCATGTAGGCCATAAATTCCAGTTGCTGCCACTTGCCGCTTACAATGAAGAGCCCGGCCCGGAAACGCGGCTCGAGAAATTTGTAACAAAAATTCAACAACAACAAAAAATGTGAAGAACAAAAAAAAAAAAACAACGCAAACATTTCCTGTGGGCTGCAGGTAGCGCTTTCCTCTTGAGATTGGCCTTAAAAATTATTTATATTTATTTTTTATATTTTTGTTGTTAGAAAATCAAACAATTAACCTCGAACTTGCGCCTTGTTGCTGCCGCGCTTACAACATGTTTGAGACATAAAAATTTCCAATTAATTTTTGTTTTTGGTTTTTCGGTTTGTATATATATATATATATATATATATTTTTTTTTTAGTGGCGACGTCTACAAACTTCCACGGAACGCCAACAGAGACAGAAACCAAAAAACGAAAAACAACAAAAACAAAAACAAAATTGTCACAGCCGCCGTTTACAAATAATTTTTGTTTCTTTCGGCTCTTTGGGGTTTTCAATGGAAACGAAACTCATAAAACATGGCCAACAAGCCGGCCAAGCGGCCGCCACACAGAATACAATAAAAATCCACACACACACACACACACACACACGCACACACACACACACACACACACGCTAAATGTTGGCCAGGCCCCGCTTACCGATCCAGCCCCATGCCCCACCCTCGAATCGCTTAGGCAACTTCAAACGGGAGCAATTAAAAATTGCTACGTTTTTTTTTTTTTTTTTTTATTTATTGTCCTCTTTTTTTTTTTTAATTTATTTTCGTTTCATAAAATTTGATGAAACACTTGACTAGTCGATGCTCTAAACTTATCTTGCTCTTCCCCAGCTGTGAGCTGTGGAGCAGCCCAGATTGCAGTTGATCTGGATAATCGAATAACCTTAATCAACAGCTGAAGGTTGTAACTCAGCTCAGTACCTACAGTAGCATGAAGTTGTGTATTAGAATATATTTTAAATTTAGTTCATAGACTGTTTAGAGCACAAGTTATGTAAGCTTAAGAAAATTGTTTATTGTTGAATGAATGCATGAATCATGATTCAACTAAGCTATGATATTTACTCTGAATCAGCATGATCATGTTCATGATTCAATTTGACTATTGAAGATTATTATTCTGAAACATGATTCATGTTGCACCTCGATTATTAACTAAACAATACGATGATCAGACGATCTCTCTCTCTCTCTCTCTCACTCCCTGTATATTCCCAGAAAACTCTACACTGGCATATGCATATCTTAGGCAACTAAGTATATTCGCATTGTCCTTTAATGCAGATAGTTTATTAATTGTTCAATAAGTCTTGTCTGTATGTATGTATGGAAGCGTTCGTATATGACATGTTGCATGTGCCACATGTGTCCACACATTCGAGCCCTTGGCCTCATAATAAAAGTTCATTAGGGACGCTTCAGAGCATCTAATTTCGGAGGGTTGTTTCGGCTCGAGCTGGTCGCCGCCTGCTTGGCTTTATTGCTAATAAATATTGGCACATAAATTCATAATTAATATTTGTGGCAAGGCAAGATGACGAGAACAGATTTCCATATGCTCAAGCTCGTGTTCTTTCTTCTTGCTCTTTGCAGCTGCCTTTAGCAGCAAGAAACTCGCACATATGTATGTAATTTGGACAAATATTTTAATTGTTTTATTTTTACAGTCGACAAATGTTGATTGCCATTTGCAGAGGCAGTGGCAGTGACAGTGCCACGCCCCATGCGCCTGCACCTGCACGACCGCAAATCCTTTTGGCCCCATTTCGTTGTTGTTGCGTATGATAAAATTTTATCGCTTGGAAATTTTTCAATTTTCTTTAAAACGGTGTGCAGAAGCGGCTGCTTTGCATGGCCAGATAATGATGATGATGATGATGATGATGCCGACAATGATAATGATGAGCAGCAGCGGGAGCAGGAGCAGGAGCAGGAGCAGCAGCAGGAGTAGCAGCAGCAGCAGGAGCAGAAGCAGGAGCAGCAGCAGGAGCATGTTTGGTAAGTGCAGCGCATGCTGCATGCAAAAAGACATGATGCCCCTTATTAAAGATAACAACCCGCAACAGGACACGGGCTGGGGCACAAGCGTGTGCCACACCCCGTGCGGCGAGCACTAAAAAAAAAAGAAGGACATGTTCCACTTGAAAAATAACAATTTCATTCAATTTTTGATCATTTGCCACCAGAAATGGCAAATCAAAAAGCTATAAAAACCAACAAACGACAAAGGCCCAGCGACCAGCCAGCACAAGGACCCAAAAAATGTTTGCGCTCTGGCCAGGAGTTGATTCTTAAGCGGTTCGGGGGCTGTTTTTCTTGCCTCTTTTTTTTTTTGGCTTTGCTTCCTTTGCTCTTGCAGAGGCAAGGGCCGCTTGTTGGCTTTAAAATTGAAATGACACACGCACTGAGCTCACCCACACACACACACACACACATACATACATACATACATACATACATACACATAGCTAGCCAGGCAGCCCCATCCAGTCAACTTGCATGTGATTGAGTCCTCGGCCAGCAGGCGACTGTTCCAAATCCTGCACGCAAAATTTATGTTGCATAAAATTTTTCAATGAATTTTATACCAGGAATTTGACTTGGTTTTACATTTGGCCGTCGCTTTGCCACGGCAATGTCTTCAATTTTTAGATGACTTTTGTCTACGCACGTGGCATATGGAGCGTAAACCATTCGCATTCGCATCCAGATTGAGTTTGCCACCACCACCACCACCAGCAGCAGGAGCAGCAGCAGCAGCAGGAGGAGCAGGAGCAACAGCAGGAGAATAAAACGCCCAGCGGTGGGACAGTGTCATCGCAGCAACCACCAACATCAGCCGTATCGAAATGTAAGCCAAATACACAGGTCATTCAGCATTGAGTCTTAAGGTTTGAGTCGACTGACTGCGGTCTCTGCCACAATGTTGCATGTTGCAGCCACTGTCAGTTGTGGTTACGTTTTTGACTACCAGTGGGTGGGTGAGTGGTTGGTTGGTTGGTGCGTGGGTGCTGGGTGGTTGTCTCGTTATTATGCCTAAATTTAAACTTGCTTTAAATATATTTTTCTATTGTCACAGATTATTATTTGAAACCTATTAAAGTAGCTTTTCAATAGTCTAAAATATTTTTCTAAACTCAAAACTCATATTAAGTGACTAATTTGCAAATAAATGAATATATAGATATTTAGTAATAAAATATTTCAAGTAGATTATTCAAGTTATTCTTATTAAGTTTTTAAGTAAACTACAAAAAATGTGTTCACATACGTTTTCCTTCTTTAAACTCAAGACTAATATGTTAAATAAATAATAAATTCATGTTGAATAATAAATAAATAATAAAACTATAAAAAATAAACAAATATTTTTATTCAAGACGTACTTCAAACTCTAACATCATTATGAGAAAGTGTTATTTACTTTTTATATTAAAATTTTATATTTATATAATATTATTCATTTAATATATATTCTATTCTTAAAAATATTTTTTATAATATATAATAGTATTATTTTACTTGTATTAAATTAGTATTATTTGAATTATATTAAAAGTAAGAATTATATTGAGGTACATTGAGCAGTTAATAAAATAATATTTTATTTTAATATTATGTGATCTATTTAAATTAAATATTGAATTATTATTACTATATAAAATATTAAATTATATTAAACGAGGCATTCCTCAAAATCAGAAATTATATTAAGATACATTGATCAGTTAATAAAAAAATATTTTTTATTAATATGTGATCTATTAAATATTCATTTATTATTATATAAAATATATTAATCGATGCATTCTTCAAAAGCCGTGATCAGTAAATAAAATAATGTTTAAAATAAAATTAAAATACCAAATTAATATTATTTTTTTTTAGTATATTAATCAAGCAATATTTAATAATAATATTTTATATTAATATATTATATTATAAGTTCTATTTAATATTTAATACTATGTAAAATTGTATTTTGTAGTATATTAATCAAGGCATTACTTAAATTGAGCACAGAGTGATAATAATAAATATTCCTTAAATTCTGTTTTCATTTCTAGAAACTTTTTGTTTTGCTGAATGAATATCAACAATCGACTCGCAATGCTGGCAAAAGCACTTCAAGAGGCATGAACATTAAAGCATTCGAGACGAGTCCCACGCAGCACGCAGGCAGCACTTGGCAGAGAGCTGGCAATACGTAGGCCAGAGTCATGGCAACATTGAGGATCGTTTTCTTAAATTAATGCTTACAAAATGCAAACAGCAGCAGCAGCAGCAGCAGCGAGAGGCAGAGGCAATGTCTGAAGGCGCAACTGAGAGCCTTGAGAGCCTGGACATGAAAATGCAAAATCTAAACACTTGATTGTTGTCAATACGCAACAAGCGATGCGATGCGATGCGCAGAGGCTGTGGAGAGGCAGGGCGCAGGCGCTAAGACACGACGCGATCTGTGTACCATGTTCCAGGATGGGGCACTTGGGGGATTACGTACAATTATTGCATTTTGCTGTTAAACAATGCGAAGGTGTTGCTAGGCAGGTAACACCGCCCGGGGGGCATGTAACGAATTTGTCGCTGTCTGTCGCTGTTTAGCTGCGGCCAGCGAGGTGTGAACAACAGCGGACGCTAAATTTAGACGAGGGAACGGCGCGGAGCACAAGCAGCAGCATCACTAGCAGCAGCAGCAGCAGCAGCAGCAGCAGCAGCATCAAGCAGACTCAAAAGGTGCACATTCGGGCTAAATAAATCAAAAATTTGGCTGCTATGCGGATGGGACCACCAGCGTCTGATAAACAACAACACAAAAGAGTAAAAAAAAAAAAAAACCACAACAGACAGACAGAAATGTGGCAAGAGCAGGGGCCGAAGCAGAGGCTGAGTCAGGGGCATGCAACCTGCTGCGCATTTTGACTGCTGTGTTAAACGCCTCGACTACTACTAGCCCCCGCCCCCCGCCCTGTAATTTGATGAGGCCAGTTGAATCGAGCTCTTGAGCTCGTAACTCATGTGCACGCTCTTTGGCTACTTGCAACACGTTGTGGCATTGCTATCGATATCAAATCGATTTGCCTGAGTTTTCCAACTAATTTGTTGGCCTCGCATTCTAATGGCCAGGTAAAGCAGCTCATTAGGCTCAAGAGCGGCTGAGATTCTGTGTATGACCTTTTTGGCCAACAGCAAAGAGACAAAGAGAGAGAGAGAGAGAGAGGGAAGTGAAAAGTGAAAGTGCCGCCTGGCATGCAGCGTTTACAGTTGTTTGGCCAGACAGACGCAGCGATCCTGTGTAGAAATGGGTATGAAAGGCGGCCCATCCATAAATCCATGCCCGAAAAAAAACAGAATAAAATAAAACCTTCGAGGAGTCGACGCAGTTCTTTCTCTTTGTTTTGACTTATTACAAGCGATTTGTCAACATTGGACATGGCCAGCAGTGGCCTATCTATCCATCTAACTGCCATCTAGTATATACGAATTCTATGAAAATAATCATCGAATCACTGCACACAATGCTTTATTCTCTTCTCTGCTCTTCCAATAAGTCGCAGTCGTGGAGCTACGAACGTGACCCAGTCCATATTTGTATCTTACCCTTTCCTCATCTATTTTTTTTTTTATTTTTATTTTTTTTGTATTTTTGTTACCTCATTTTTATTAGTTCTTGAATTTGTTGCATCTGGTTGATCATTGGGGAGCATCTGAAATTAATCGATTGCCATTGATTATGAGATTTACTTTGCTTGCATTATGAATTGTCTTACATTGATATTTATTTACAGGAATATGCATTATTCGCTGGGAGACATGTTTGACATCAGAGAAGTATTTATTGTTAAAAGGAATGTTTTAAAATATTTATTCTTAATCCATAATATGACAGATTATAGTATTAGAATTAATATTAATTTTTATATAAAATAAATTTATTATATATTTTAATACATTTATATATATAATAAATTTACAATTCCTTTCATATCTAATTTCTGTTATCTGTAAAGTTATATATAAAGTAATAAATAAAATCATTGAGACCAACTTTTCCCATGAATTATATTATTATAAAAAATATTAAATCTGAAAAAAAAATAAAAAAGATATTATTATTAAACATATTAAATCTTAAAAAAGTATGCCAAATATTTTGAAAATTTGCTCTGTAATTTATTTTTTATTTAATTAATAAAAAAATATTTTTTTATTTAAAAAAATTTCTATACACACTCAATTATATTTCATTTTAACAAGAATGTGCTAGAGTCCTATAGAAGTCACTTTTAATAACTTAGACGGAATGATATAGAAAATGTTCAAAATTAATAGAGTTCGTGAAGGATGAAGGACGCTATCCTATAATTATAATTCATAGTGTTTTCGGTTTGTTGGAATATATATGAAGATGAAATATTTAATATATAATAAATAATATAAAAAATATTATTGTATTATAACTATGTATAGGAAGCTAATTTATAAACATATATTTAGCCTAGCACATTGCAATCGATCTCACTCGAGCATATTTCCATCTTATCAATAGAGATCTGCAGATCGCTTGAAAATTTCATCTATTTCTTGATTAATTTATATGATCTCTATATATACCAATTTCAAGATCAGTTTTCAAAATGAATTACATAATTCTTCTTCTATATTCAATATAGCCCAAGTCTACATTTGATTAGTTTTGATCTAGTGCCTTCTAGTTGATTCTCAACTCAATATTGGCGCCTGTTGCTTTTTCTTCTCTTTTTTTAAATTTTTATTATTTTCTGGCCTTTTGTCGATATTGTAGTGCCGAATCGGATTGCGCTTGGCTGAGGCTTTCACTGCTGCTTACTCATTTTATTGCCCTGGGCCAAATAAACAAATTACTTGCCGCGTTCTGTTTGATTTCTTTTGAACGGGCCCCGAATATTTACCACAGCCTCAATAAATTCTGCAGCGCTGCATGCAGCGGCGTTCATTGAAAACGCTGCGCGCGCCTCTTGTTTAGACAACAATTTTCATTGTTGACTTTACTTATTATGTTAATGAGAGAGCCAACGAGCCAACGAGCCCAACGAGACCAACCAAATGCTGCTCTCGATCTGGGTCTGGGTCTGGCTCTGTGTCTGTGTCTGTGTCTTCGTCGTCTTTTACTTTGTCTGTGTTTGTGCCTGTGCCTGGGTCTGGGCACCCAGCGATCGTGCCGCGGGACGAGGGGTGTGGCGGCATGGGTGCGGATGCCGGTGCGGGTGCCGGTGCCGGTGCCGGTGCCGGTGCTGGAGCTGGAGCTGGTGCGATAGAGCAATGTGCCTGACGCGTGGCGACGCGCCTGTTGACATTCTGTTTGACATTATTGACACACAAGTCAACGAGCGGGCGGCGACAACGGGAACGGGGCCAATCAACTGTGGCCGCGGCGATGCTTGCCTAGAGATAGGGATGTTGTAGCAGCCAGCTTTCGACAGGCAGCGCCTGGCCAATTAGCTGCGAAAGTTTCAACAAATTTGAATGCGATGCGATATTAAGATCTTCAATAAGTTTATGACGAAACATAAAATAAACATACAAAAGCTGTACGGCATAACGAGCGGATGGCCAGAAATGCTGCACTATGGAATACCCTGTAAAGGCAAAAAGTAATATTTATTTCAAATTAAATATATATATATAAAAAACAAAATTAATGTACATACGAATTAAATTAAAAATTATAAAAATATAATACGAAAAATACGAAATACCCTGTAAAAGTAAATATTGATATTTATTTAAAATTAAATTTATAAAAAATTAAAAATTGTATATAACATAAATGCTGCACTACAAAATACCCTATAAAAGAAAATAATAAAAGAAGAAATGAGAAAATATGAAATATTTATTTAAAATTAAATATATAAAGAAATAAATAAATAAATAAAAATTAAAGTATTTACGAATTAAGTTAAAAATAAAACATATTAAAGTAAATAGTAAAATTTAAAATTAAATATAAAAAATAAATAAATAAAAAAAAATAAAAATGATATATAATATAAATGCTGCACTACGAAATACCCTGTAAAAGTAAATAATACAATTTACTTAAAATTAAATATATAAATAAACTAAATATAGAACTAAACTAAAAACTATATAAACCAAATACCCTGTAAAAGAAAAGTGATGCTCAGATATTTAAAATTAAATTTGTTTTAGTTGCTGAGAGTAAGCAAAAGTATATAAAAACGAAAGTCAAAACTGAAAAGATAAATGCTGTTCCACAAAATACTCTGTTAGAGTAAATGCAAAAATATATTTCTAAATTTTTATTGTATGAATAGGTAAGAGTTTATATATACTTAGAGTATTTATGAAAGCTATTTGATGCCTTTGGCATACTCAATATCAATCACGCCATCGACACGGGGTATACAAATTTATATATATTTATATATTACAGGCGGCTTGGATTCTTCTTGAGTTGCTTTCGAGCCGTAGCTTATCTGCAATTTGGCGATCGTAACAGTTTTGACAAATCACACACACACACACACACACACACACACACACGCACAGCAGCAGCACATGCTGAGTGACAGAGATGCCGCTATTGTTGAGGCGATTGGACAGTGGGAAGGTTCGTTCGATGGGCAGGCAGGCAGGGAGGCAGGCGGCAACAGGTAGAGGGAGGGGTACCTGGCCGAGCCACAGTGTCGGTCGCTTTGAGCTTTATTTTGATTTTAATCTAAAACACACAAATCGTTCATTCTGCCCGCCGCTGCCTGATGCCTGTGATGAGCTGCTTCGACGGTGACGGCGACTGCGCACAGTGGGGCAAAAGCGTAAAACGCAAAGCGCACGGTGCGCATTGCGCCCCCTGCCCTCTGCCCCCTCGTCATCCTCTTCTCTTGGTATGGCTATGGTGGAACCAGGACCCAGCCCTTGCACACTGAATGACATTTTTATGATGCTGACGCGCGTTGCTCAACACGAGCCGAGCCACAACAAACCGCCGACAACAACAACAACAACAACAACAACAATAACAACAACTGCAGCCGAGCGTGTTTTGCATGCATAAATAGCTCTGCCTGCGAAAGAAGCTGAAACCAAAGAGCAGGGGAACCAGCGTGCATGAGCAAAGCTCCAACATGTTGCAGCAGGGCAGACTCACCTAGAAGGGAGAGGGTGACGGAGGCGAGGTTGGCTAAGGGGCTTGGTTGATTGAGTTGACAGATTTGCTTACTTGTTTACAGAAAAAGAGAGAGGGGCAGAACAAATAAAAAAAAAACAAAAAAAAAAAAACAACTTATTAATATTATATATAATAATATTTATGTGTGTGCAGTTTAATTGGTTGTCAGAATACCTGACAACTTGAACTGGAACTTGAACTGGTGCCAGCACACATGCATAGCTGCCTCTTATCAGAATGGCTGTGAGGGTGACATGCAGAGCTGGAACTGGAACTGGAACGAGAATGGGAACGGGAACGGCAACTGTGGAACACAAGTCAGTTGTAGTGCCAGAGTGAAGCTGGAACTTGAGCTGGAATCAGAATCTGTAAAAATGTTTGTTATCAAAAAAGAATAACATATTGGAACTAGAACTGGAATTGGAACTAGAGTATGTTAAAGTGTTTGTTATCAAAAAAGAATAACATACTGTAATTGGAACTGGAATTAAAACTGGAACTGGTGTCAGCCAAAAGTGCAAAATGGAACTGGAGCTAGAATGAATTAAGTGGAGCTTGAACTGAAAATGGAACTTACATGAATTAGAGCTGAAGTTACTCATTGGAACTGGAACTGGAATCTGAACTAGCAGTGGAACAGATATTTTAGGCAGTCTCATTGAATATGTTAAATATTTAAAGAAGCATATAAATATGCTTGAAGCTGAAATTGGAGCTGGAGCTGGAACTGAAACTGAAACTAGAGTTCCAAGAAGAACTTACTCCCGAGATAACGCATTGAAGAAATACAGATTCGTTTTATCTGAGGTTTAGCATTAGATAAGTTAGTATGACTAGATTAACTATATACAGAATACTCATCAATGCTTTCGATTCTCTCTAGTTCACAAGCTTAAATTGAGGATTGCATTCACAGTTGGACTGTGAACTACATAGATGAATGTATATATATGTATATAAATCGTAGCGTCTACGCGCGCTCACAATTGATTTGTCACATGAATTTGAATTTGCATTGGCCCATTGAACTGGTCAGAGATTTGGCATAGTCAAATCAATCAAAAGGCCACAACGTGGATGCATTTCGCTTGGGCCATTGCAACGGTCTTGCCCAGTGCATTAAGCCCGAGGCAAATCGAATCGCAGCTCAAAGCTGAAACTCAGTCAAAGTCAAAGCAAACAGTTTTGCGATCGTGTCACGTACGTGGAATTGGGCTGGCTTTGGCAAGGTGCCGTTGAAGATCAACGACAGCAACAGCGACAGCGACAGCGTCATCGACATTGGACGATGACGAACGTTTACTAGAACGAATTTGGTTAATTTTTATTGTGATTTCCTAGAACCGAACGAACGGGCAAAAGTCCCTCGCTCGCTTTGCCCTCCCCCGCCCCAACGGCCCAAGCAAATCAGTTAAATCACGAAAAAGTGTCGGCGGACACGCGCCTCTAAAAAGCCAGCGAACGTTCCAATCGAATCGAAATGCAAATTATGCAATGCCGCAACGTTCTCTCCTGCACCCACCGGACCTCAGACTGTGACTAGCGCATAGCGACTGGCACTGATCCTCAGTCTGTCTTCGTTCTTGTCTCGAGTTGCGAGTCACTGAGTCTCAGAGTGTCTGGCTATTGTGGACTCTGTTCTGCAGTTAATTTTTAACGACGCAAGATTTGTGCATTCAGGCGCTACAAATTGTTTATTGTAGGCCCCATGGTCCCGAAAATATGCACAAGCAATGCCCTTAGCCCCGCCAGTGCAGCACTCATCTCCAAATCAAATTTGCTTTGGTCAGTCCTCAGCCAATGTTTTGTCAGCTCTGGTGTTTGGGGCACATTCAATCACGTGGCAGTGTCACACAGCTCATCTCTGAGCTGAGTGTGCGACTTACAGTTACACAGCTCACGCCTAGGGCAAACCCTAAAATTACAGGGTATCCATAGTTAAATATATCTTATACTAATATTGTGATTACATGGAAATGAGATGATGCCCAAGACATACGGAATTATTTAAGCTGGATTTAATAAATTAACTCCTAAGATAAAGATCTCTATCTCTGAGGTGTTCTTTATCTAGATATATATCTGGATATGTATGAGCTATGAGATGAGATAATGCCTAATAGGCACATAAAGACCTACGGAAGTTTTTAAGCTGGATTTATTAAATAACTTCTAAGCTAGAGATCACTTTGATCTTCTATCTGTATCTCTAACTTGTTCTCTATCTGTATATATATATCTGGTTATCTAAGAGAGATGAGATGAGATTAGGCATACGAAAGTATGTAAGCTTGATTTATAAAGTGATGTAGATCACTTCGATCATCTCTATATATATTTATATCTATATATATCTGAATATCGATCAATATATAAATAGAGAAATCTTTAACAATAGCTGACATTTTCTATCAAAGAAAACGTCGGTTCCTGTTCCGGTTTTAGCCATGGCTAATGATCGCTGATCAAGCTGCCACATTGCATGGCATTTATAAGCCTTTTTAATGCTGCGCACAATTTGTCGAAATTAATTGAGTTATCGGCTAATAAGCCATTGGGCCCAAAAGACGACGCGTTGCCATCATTAATAATTCTCAAAGCGTTTTGCCACCCCAAAAATAGCCAGCCAGCCAGTCAGCCAAGCAGGCAAGCAGGCAACATCTACATCCACATCCACATCCACATTCACGCGCACTGGGGGAGTCCCAGTGTGGCGTGGCGATCGGCGCATTGAACAGATCAATTATCGTCCGGCTGGCTGCCCCTGGCTCTTGCTGATGCTGATGCTGATGTGAGATGCCTTTCTCATTGGGGCGCATAATCAGGAAGGCGAACGGGAACAGCAGCGACAGCAAGGCAAAGCTATATAATTTTTGTTGGTTTGGTTTTCGTTTTCTTTTACTTTTTCTTTTCGGATAAATCACGCAAAGGCTGAGCACAAATAATCTATCACCTGTCAGCACCTGTCATTCAAGCGTCGCAGTTGCGATTGGCAGACCAAGCAGCGCACTCACACACACACACACACACACACGCATGCACATGGCCACATGAGGCACGCTTGCGTTTACGTTTGCGTTCATTTCATTTCTTGCTCCGGCAGCAGAGCCAGCCAGGCAGCCCGGACCGGACGGGCAACCAGAAAGCAGCTACCAACCAGCCAGCCAGCCAGCCAGCCAGCCAGCCAGCCGGGCAACCAGCCATCCGTCCATCCATCCATCCAGGCAGCCAGCCAGCCAGCCAGCCAGCCAGTCAGCCAGTCAGCCAGGCAGCCATCCAGGCGTCTGCCATCGAGGCAGCAGCAGCAGCAGTTGCCTCAAGTGTCAGTTTGACATCATTAATCATGCGATTAGTTAAGTGGGTGTTCGTTTATATGAATTTCTCACACAGCATCATCCTCCACGTTAGCTACTTATGTAAAATCAGTTCCGAGCTGTTTAATTTGACGTTTGAACGCATGATTGCATTTTCAATTTGACAACTACGCACAGCACAGCACGCACATTGGCCCATTGCCCCTTGCCCCCTAAATAAGCAGATGCCCATCTCTCACCTCCTGCCGTGTGGGCCTTGGCTATTGGAACTTCCTCTGCTGCTGCTGCTGCTGCTGTCAAAATAATCACACGTACAATTAGCATGACGACAAGCTCATCAATTTGTATGGCCAGACAGGGCAGAGCCAGAGTGAAAGAGTGAGGGAGAGAGATGGATGAGGTATGACAGTGCAAGGGACACAGGTATATGTAGGCAACATTGGAATTCGAAATATGCCTCGAGATTTAAATGCTTCTAATATATCTAATTAGAAATTAGCTCTGCTTGCAGTTATCCTAAATTGAGCTGAAGAGTGACTTTATGCTATATCATTTGCTGCTACTATATATTATATATATTTGCCATAAATAAGAGTGAATATAATTGAGGCATTTATTGATATTAATGTAGGTAGATATGATCTATATGTGCGAAATATATTTTTCGAACGAGTCAAAGAACGTTTTCAAGTTAAGAGAGCAATTGAGTTAGTTCAATCTATATATCTATTAACAGTTTATGTGATTAACTAAAGAAATTAAATAAAATAAAAATAATAATAAATTAAAATTTATACAAAATATTACGAATATAAAAATATATAAATTTATGAAATAAATATTATGCTCTAATTAATTTTTAGTTTTATGTACGATTATTCATAGAAAAATATTAAGATTAAAATTTATATAAAATATTACAAAAATAAAAAAAAAAATATTTTAGGAATTTATTAAATAAATATTATTGTCTAATTAATTTGTAATTGTTTGTACGATTATTTATAGAAAAATATTGAGATTAAAATTTATATAAAATATTACAAATATTAAAAAATATATATATATATATATATTTTAGGAATTTATGAAATAAATATTATTCTCTAATTAATTTTAAATTTTTTGTACGATCATTCATAGAAAAATATGGAAATTAAGATTTATATAAAATATTCCAAATATTCAATAAAATATATATTTTAGGAATTTATGAAATAAATATTATATACGATTTTCAGTTTTATGTACGATTATTCTTAGAAAAATATTAAGATTAAAATGTATATAAAATATTATTAATACAAAAATTTTAGGAATGTATGAAATAATTTAATTTAATTTTGAATTTGAATTTCTTGTACGTTTATTCATAGAAAAATATTGAAATTAAAATATATAAAAAATTCAATGAATATATAAAAACGGATGTTGGCTCTTGGAATTCGTGGAATTCCTTTGCCATCCTCAACGAATAGACAAACAATTGAGTGTATTGGCAAATAGTGCCCCGCTAGTCGGCCGTATCACACTTGCATCTGATGTCAGTTTGATGCTGTCGAGCCATTCATTCATTTCAGTCCGGTGTCCGGCGCGCTATGCAAAAACAACTTCGAACTGCAACATTCGGTGGCTGGTCGCACATCAATTTTGCGCATCGTCATCTAACGTGTGGACCACCAGCCAAGCCCCAGCAACACCTACAACGACACTTCATAGACAACGATGAATGCCCCACAGTCAGCGTCAGAGTTGAAGTTGCGGTTGCAGTTGGGAGGCTGACCGGGAACAGCAGTTCCAGCCACAGCCACAGCTTCAGCTTTAGCTTCAAGCTGCGGCTCCGAGTATCAAGTGTGTAATTAATGTTTTATTAATACAAGCGACAAGCGATCGCTGCTAGCGACTGGAAGGGATTGGGATTGGTCACGGGACGCAGACTGCCTAGCAGGTAGGCCCCGTGGTGAGTGGAGTTGAAGCTCAGGTAACGACATTCGCATAGCTAAGATGAACAGCAGTCGAATTGCAATCGATGCAGCAGCAGCAGCAGCAGCGGCAGCTCCAAGTCCCGGCAAGATTCATATGCACAAAGCCCATAAAATATGTGGCCAGGCTTTTTGCATGCCAACAGAGAGAGAGAGAGAGAAGGCGAGAGAGCGAGAGAGAGAGAGTGAAGCTGGGCTCAGTTTCGTGCGCTTAAATGAATTACCAGATTAATGGACAGCATAAATCACATTATCGCTTCGGCTTGTGGCCCCAAAACACACGCAGGCTGCATCTAGAAGCGGGATTGAGGATGCGACCGAGATGCCGAGGAAAGACGAGGCCATGGCTGGGGCGGCCTTTGTGGGCGGCCGCTCTGTGGTGTTTTGTGGTCTGTGGTGTCTTTGTGCCCGGTTAATGATGCTGGATGCTGGTTGCCGGTTGCCCGTTGCCCGTTGCCCGTTGCTGGAATGGCATGGGGCAAAATTTATTGAACCATTGCCTAAAAGTCCATACACGGCCAAGGCTCAGCTTCACAAGCTGATTCACTCAATAAAATATAAATGCCAGACAGAGAGCGACACATAGAAAGGGATAGAGCAATACAAACACAGTGGGACAAAGAGCGAGGGAGAGTGAGAGTGAGAGAGAGAGAGAGAGAGAGAGAGAGAGAGTGAGGGAGGCAGAGCGAGAGGAACTGAGATCGGTACAAAGACAAATCACACCTTCTGCATTTGTTGAACAAAATAAATCTCGTAATGAGTTACGATAAGACGACGATTTCGACAGCTAAACAAATCACCTGCAATTGATCTTATGTACGCAAATCGCAATGGGAGCAGAAGACGGGCGGGATCTGGTGTTGTGTTGGGTCGAGTCGAGTCGAGCGATCGCGTTGTGCATAATGCGCTTTAAGAGGAATGCCTGCGATTCCGAATACTGGAGCAGCAGCGTAGACTCTGGACGGGGCCTGCCCTGGTGTGGACAATCAACAACCAAACATGACATTTATTGACTGCACTGCCTGAAAGTATAAATTACGAATGAGTGGACGACGCAACGATCGTGCCTGAGTGAGATATGGCAATGTTGGTCAGTTTAAGCCAGTTCGATGCTAACGCCCCAGGACATTGGCCCACTATGCATATGTGGAACTCTCTCTCTCTCCCTCTCTCCCCCTCACTCTCTAGTTCTAGTGGCTGTCTCTTTCTGACGATCGGGTCGACAAGTAGCTCGGTCCGGCTGTCAAATGGAGGGGGGGACCAACCACAGCGATGGCCATGCGTGCCGTTTCTTAGTAGTCGAATATAGTGGATTGTGATAATGATCATGACAGTCTATATAGTCGCTCGAATACTGCCAAATGACATTTGTCTCGACACACACACACACACACACACACGCATACGCACACGGTGCGACCTCTTGCTGTGTTTTTATACCTTGAGTAAAATCAAAACCAGTGGCTAAATTGCAATAATAAGCCACCTTTATAAATCGGCCAGAGAGTGACCACTACAATAACAACAACAACAACAACAACAGCAACAACAACAACAACAAGCAAACAAAGTTGCTATGGCTTCTTCTTTTTTTTTTTTTTGCGCCAGGTTATGCGACTATTTGTCTATTGCCAGCCAGCGGATCTGTCGGCGGGGCAGCGCGGATTCGTTCGCTGCTCTCTGCAATGCGAGAAACGCCCTCAGTAGGTGGGCGATGGCAACGGCAACACCGACTACCGATTATAGTCACACTCCGTTCGAACGCCAGCAGACGAGCAGAGGTATCAAGCGGGGCCCAATTTAGGGCGTCTTAAATGGCTAGACTATTGAGTGCTGCGGAGAGATTAAGTGAACTACAAAGGAGACGAAAGGAAAATATAATTGTTCATATTTGATATATTTTTTAAATCAATTTTATTTAATAAATTTGTTGTTATAATTTTTTTAATAATAATTTTTTTTTATAATTTTAAAAGTTAATTTTTTTAAAATTAATTTAATTTTTATTTTAATTATATTTACCACAGTTTTTAAAATTCATTTAAAATTACATGTAAATCAATATATATATTTTTTTTATTTATTGCCAATAGCAATTTTGTAAATTTATTTTCATTAAATTATTCACATTTCGAATTAAAATTTTTTATTTATTTTTAATTATATTGTCATTTATTTGTAATATTTATTTTAAAAATTTTTTTTAAAATTTATTTTTATATAATTTATTTGTAATATTTATTTGTCTAATTAATTTGTTGTATATAAATTATTTGTATGCCATTATTAATTTAATTTTTTACTTAAATAATTTTTATAGCATTTAAGTGTAATATTTATTATCTAATTAATTTTTTGTAATTTAATTTTTTTTTGTAATTTAATTTTTAATGAATTTTTTGCATTTAAAAATTTTTTAAAATTAAAAATTGCATTTGAAGAATTTTTTGCTTATTTTATAATTTTTATTTATACTATTGTTTATTTTATACTATTTATAATAACAATATTTTTAAATTTTAATTAAAAATGTTTGAAACTAATTATTACATATTACTCAATATTCTTATATGGTGATTAATATTTTTTTAATTCATAATTCTAAACAGTTTTTAAAATAAAGTAAACTCTAAAATTTTAAATTAAATTTCAATTACTATATTTTTGCATATTTTAACATTTATTGTATTATATTTGAATTATTATTTATTCTATTATTTATTTATTAATTTTTTAAAACTTTATTTTAGCCCTTGGCGCCCTTTAACTGCGCTTGCTTGTGGCGCTCCTGTTGCCAGCTACTAGACGTTGCGCTCGCACTATAAATTTTTGACAGTTTGAAAAAATTGCGATTCATTGTGACCCCTATTGTGTTCCGTGTGGCTGGCACTGCCACTGATCAGCGATCATAGAGCTGCCTCGTTGGCTGGCTATGACTGGAGGTCTGCTGTCTAGAGGCTGGAGTCCCGGGTCTGCGCGTTGTGTAACACGAGCCAAGCAGAGCCGCAGAATCCATACACATAATGGCACTCTGGTGGGCCTAGAGCACGACGGCGACTTTGTTGGCTTTTGGCTGGCTAAAAGGTAAGCGGAGCTATTGTCGTTGTCGTTATTATTATTTGTTGTTGTTGTTGTTGTTGTTGTTGTTGTTGTTGTTCAATAGAATTGTTTGCCAAGAATTATGCTTTATTGATGATGATAATGATGTCCTTGTGGCCGGCTTCTGACCACACCGAACATCACATTCTTGTGTAAGCATTCAAAATTCCGGGAATGCAACGCACGCCACAGCCAAAGCTTACTTTAACTCTTCACCTCCCCCACTCTCTCACTCTCTCTCTATCACTCTCTCACTCTATCTCTCTCTCTCTCTCTATTTGTATATCTGTCTGTATGCCTGGTGGTGTCGTATAATAAAAATGCCATAAGTCAATATCAGGAGCTCGGCAGACTCTATATCTATGTAACTCGGGCCCTGGCTCGCGACACTTACTTAATGAGCGAGCCACCCCACCCCCCCACCACACCGGCCCCCATTGCAGGCGGTGCAGGGCATTGTCTTTCGAGGGGTCAACTTAATGTGTTCAACATCGGCAGCTGCACTCGACTCGATGATAATGTGCCAATGCGAACGCTTCATTTTGATATGATTAATTAATGCAAAGATCGTTGCTCTAGCAGCGGGATCCGGGGGCACCGATCGACCCACTGTGTGTGTGTGTGTGTGTGTAATGTTTGCTCAGCAGTTAGTTTTAATTGAATGTGACATTTCAATAAATTGATAAACCCCGCTGCATTGCCACTGGCACTGTCTCCTGTCTGATCTCTTGGCCAGCGATCATTAATGAATGGCTCGTCTGCGATCTCGTGCCGTACTCGACAGTTTCCTCCAACTCCATCCGCTTTTGGTGTTAATATGATCAACGGCAGCTCATCAGCATCTCAACTTTGCTTCGGTTCGTTTTCAATTATCGTTTTTTTTTTTTTTTTGTCTTTCACGTCTCTCTCTCTCTCTCTCTCATCTCCCGCTTTTTTATTGCCAATGAGTGGCACTGATCATCGGCGATCGCATGGCAAAAGAGCGTGTGAATATGATTATGATTGTGAGTCCGAGTCCGAGTCCGAGTCCGAGCGTATTTCAATTGCAGAGACAATAGCATTTTAGTTAATTGAAAATGCTGGCTTTTTATTTTTCCATCATTTTAATTTCGTATAGACGTCAAGCAGTTGCATGTAAAACAATTTGAATGATCCGTCGATCAATTAAATAAGCACGAAACATGCTGACAACAATCATCGGGGCGTTAGGGAAAGCTATTAAAATTGTATTTAATTATTGAGGCTACTTTAACTTAATGCTAATTATTATAGCACTTATATTGATGATGATTGAAATTATTGATGTTGAATTGAAAATATAATTATAAGTAAATATAAGTTTACCTTTGACATAAACTAACGCCTGATCATACTTTCTCTTATTTGAATTTGAACCCTACATATACTATATCTACTATATATAATTTTGCACTTATCATCTCTTTTCAGTCACTTGGCATTGCATTGCATGTGTATGGATAAACTGAGACTGACAAAAATAGTATACGAATAGAGATCGGGTCAGATCTAATGCGCTAGATACTATCAAGGTGGTCTCTCAAGCTGGCACCGGGTGCATTGTGGTGTGTCGTGTCGGCTGCAATTTTTATGATTTTTGTTCATTTTTATATGTTTATTTCTTGCCCAGTTCTGTCTGTCTGTCTGTCTGTGTGTGTGTGTGTGTGTGTGATAGAAGGGTCAAGAAAGACAGAGAGAGAGAGAGAGAGCGCGTATGAGTGAGAGCCCATCATTAACCCATTAAACTTCCGATTTGCCGACAGCGATAAACGATGCCGTCGGCGACGTCTTCGAGCGTGTTGCTCTTCTTCTACTACTTATACGTGTATGTGTGTGTGCGTGTGTTCTTTTTTTTTTTAGAGTTTGTTTTTCGGTATTTTTTTTTTGTTTTTGTTTTTTAATGACATATCGTAAAGATTTGTTAAAAGCCGTCGCAAAGATCTTTGAAATGCGCTGTGCTTCCTGCGCCCATGAGCTAATTTTGTTGATGCGTGAAAATATAACGATAGAAGCAGAGATCAGAGAGAGAGAGAGAGACAGAGAGAGAGAGAGACAGAGAGAGAGGGAGAGAGAGAGAGAGGGAGCATAAGAAAATGATCCCTTGTAATTGAATTGAAAGTGGGCCACCCAACTGGCCAAGTCAAATTGAGCAAATATAATTTCGCTATAAATTATGGTACGCAAAATGGAAAAACCTCAAAATATTGAAACGTGTTCGAATTGTAGAGGCCACATCATTGCATCGCTGCATCGCTGCATCGCCGCTGGCCCACCCCAGAGGGCCTCCTTTTGGCTTAAACCGCAAAAAAAATGCCAACGAATGTAATCAATTTTTTGTTATGGCCACGACTTTTGCGGCATTTTGCTCGCGTTTTTGATTGAAAATTGTAAATAAATTGTATAAACGTCATCTACTCGCAAAATGCAAATATTCAGAGATCCACAGAGCCAAAGAGCCAGTGGGTCCAGCTACGTCTCTGATACTCCACGCCAGGCTCAATTGAGCAATTTGCGAGAGACGACGACGACGACGACGACGACGACGGCGACGCATAATTGTGCCACGTTCGCGCTGAATGATTTGCTCAAAGGTGGGGCTGGACGTCTTTTGGGGCAACTGTTGTTGTTGCTGCTGCTGCTGCTGCTGCTGCTGCCTCAGTTCGGAAGCCGCTGAGAAACCGCAGAATATCGTGATTATGGCAAGCGGCACTGTTGATTATATTTACTTATGTTTATTATTATTATATATATACACACACACATATATATATATATATATAGTATTAGTGGGTTCATTATGTTTATCATTTGGACTCTTTTTCTTTCGCTGGGGCCGTGCTTGGGGCCGGCGCCAGACCTCATAATGATCGCTACCGGTCTTGCGGGGTCTCGGGCTTTGGTTGTTAGGTGTTGGCTGTTGGAGGCAGCTCAAAGATCGTTCCACTTTGCCTGCTTTCCGGCCAACTTGCCAATTTGCTAGCTGCTCCAGATGTTTTATTAAATATAAACTATAAAAAAAAAAAAAATCCACACATACTCGCACACACTTTTTGGCCATTTGCCAACTACTTTTTATGGTGGAAAGGTGAAAAGTTGTTAGTCATATTAATTGTTTTGGGGGAAAGCTTAAACAATATTAAATTTTCAACTTTGAACTGAAATTTCACCGGGATTAGCTAGAATTGCTGGCATTAGAAAATGTTTAAGTGTAAATATTTTGAAAAGAAACAAAAAAAAAAAAAAAACATATAAGTTTAGAAAAAAGAGAAGAGTAATAAAAGTAAATAATAAATATAGATAATTTTATAGGAATAACTATATAGAATATAGAATAACAATATGTAAGAATTGGGATACTGATATCGAAAGGAGAGATATTAGGAAAAAGTTATAGAAAGAGTAAAGTAGGAAGAGAGAGGTTAAGAAATAGAAGTATAAGAGACAAAAATATTGTGAATGGAAGAAAACTGGAAACAAATTGGGAAAGAGATTGTCGTGAAATGATATAGATACTCAGAATGGGGGCCGACAGAAAGAGAAAGAGATATATAGAGTAAGAGAAAGAGGGAGAGAGAGAGAGAGAAAAAGAGAGAAAGATGGGAGAGGGATCGTTAAAGAGTAAGAAAGAGACAAAGAGTGAGAGAGAAACGGGAGAGTGATCGATAAAGAGCTAGAGCAAGACAAAGAATGAGAAAGAGAGATAAAGAGTATGAGAGAGAGAGAGAGAGAGAGAGAGACAAAGAGATGGGGGAGGGATCGATAAAGAGATAGATTGAGGAAATGATTAGGAGGAAATGACTAAGAAATCGACGGTTGTACAAATAGTCAGAGAGAGATAAAGGGTGAGAGAGATGGGAGAGTTATCGATAAAGAGTAAGAGTGAGACCAAGAGATAGACAAAGATGAGAAAGAGATCGATAAAGAGAAAGATTGAGGAAATGATTAAGAAATCGACTGATGTACAAATAGTAAGAGAGAGACAAAGGGTGAGAGAGATGAGAGAGTTATCGATAAAGAGTAAGAGTGAGACCAAGAGATAGACAAAGATGAGAAAGGGATCGATAAAGAGAAAGATAGAGGAAATGAATAAGAGCTCGACAAATACACAAAGAGTAAGAGAGTGACAAAGAATGAGAGAGAGATGGTTGAGTTATCGATAAGAGAGAGGAAATGATTAAGATATCTATACATGAATAAAGAGAGAGAGGGAGAGAGAGAGAGGTCTAGCACTGAAAGAATTCAATATGATAAAACCTATTTATATATATGTATATAAGTAAATTTCTCAAGCTAACATTCAACATTCATCAATTATTAATTTGTATACCAAATCGTAAATCATCTAAATGAGAAAGTAAATAAAAATATTGCAAATTTAGCTCAACAAACACAAAGCAACTGACTAGGCCATGGCTATAAGGGGTCGACCCCTTTTCTTTTTTTGCTCAAGACCCTAGGCATATTAATATATGCTGCCACAACAATCAGCGATCGGGCAGCACTATCTTTGTTGCAGAGGCGCCATTGAGGGTACGTTTAATGTGATTTTTTACACAAAAGTCGTTGCGATTGGCGATCGGCTGATCGTTTGTTGGTTAACACCCCAAACTCAACAATAGTGTAAAAAAAAAGTAAACAAAACGCGAATGAAAATTAAATTAAAATGCTGAAAAATGGAAAATGGAAATGAAAATGGAAATGGAAAAGGTAACAGCTAACAGCTAACAGGTAACAGGCAGGTGACGCTGACGATGACGGAAAGGAAACCGTCACATGCGAAAACAAAAGACGTCGCGAGGCTGTTACGTTGAGCGATCATCAACAAGCGACGGGAACGGAACACATAAGCTCTACATGGGTGTAAGTAGATATTATACAGCTATAGATGTATGTATGTATGTATGTATGTGTTATATACATATATAGGCATTGTGTGTGTGTGTGTTTGTGTTGAGTGTGGAGTCAAGTGTGGTAAGGCCTTTTTGCAGAGCTTCAGTAGTTCCCTCATTTGATGTTGTCTATTGTGTGGGACCTTCCCCTATGCGTCTCCTCGCACACACACACACACACACACAGAGAGAGAGTTGCATGTATGCAGTTGCTGTCTCTGTTTAGCTAAAGGGGGCATTGCGTTGATAGCTCGTATGTAACAGGAGACATGCTCTACTGAACATGAGGTTCGATTAAATGTTAATGTTGGTTAACTTTGGGGTTTTTCTTTGGCTTGTATTTTTGTTATATATATATATATATATATATATATATATATATTTATTTTTTTTTTTTTTTTTTTCTCTGTCCCTCTCTATCTGACTGCCTGTGTGAGTGTGCATCTATTTAACTACCAAAACTTGTCTACGTTCACACATAAAAATCGCATACATATCGAAGGGGGTCTGCTTCATTTTGTTGTTGTTGTTGTTGTTGTTGTTGTTTATTTTTGGGTGGCTGAAGGGCAGGCGGGGGCGTGAGGTGCTTGCTGCTTGGTTGGCTGGCGCGCTCAAACGTAATGAACGACGCATCTTCTGCTACCGCATCGGCGGGAGGAAGAGAGTGAGAGAGAGAGAGAGAGAGAGAGAGAGAGAGAGAGAGAGATCAAGCGAGGGAGTTGTTCTGCCTTTAGGCTCTCTACCTCTCTCTCTCTCTCTCTCTCTGTCTGCATCACACAGCGTATCTCTGGCGCATTGCGTAGCGCGCACTGCGCAGTCGTGGCGCTGCCTCTCGCTATTGCCATCTCGCTCTGCCGCCCACGCACACGCGCCTGCGAATGCTTTTCGGCTGCACTTTTGGCTGTTGTTGTTGCTGTTGTTGTTGCCGTTGCTGCTGGCAGGTGTTTGGGAGCTCGTCTCGTTTTTGAACTCAAAGTCAAGTAGTCATTGTTGTTGTTATTGTTGTTGTTTGTCTTTTGCACTTCACTTCACTTGAATTTTGCATCGCTTGGATGCTTCTTCGCTCAGCTCAGAGCAGCTTGACTCGGCTTGAGTTGGGCTCAGTTCAACTTGGTTTGCTTTGGGTTTTTTTTTTCTTGTTTATTTGAAGAAGGCGGGAGGGGTGGGGTTTGGATTTGGTCGTAAATTTCTTTAGGCCTCAGTTGCTGTTGTTGTTGGTGCCTATTAAAGTGCGATTTGTTTAATGATTTTCTACAACTCGCTGTATAAATTTTCCATTTGAAATTACCTACATGCGAGACGAAAAACCAAACCGAGAAACTGAACAACTGAACAACTGAGCAACTGAGCAACTCTTGCCGGCCCAGACAGACGCTTCAGTTGAGTTTTAGGAGTTTTGGAAATGCGCATGAAAATTAAGTGTTTTATTATGCAAAAACAAACCAACAACAACAACAACAACAACAACAACAACAATGCCAAATACAATACGCTGATTGCGCCTTGAGACCCCCAATGTAAAGATCGCCCCCGCCCCCACCGCACAGCTGCCCTATTAGCCAACCCTTGGACTGAGTTACGCTTTTGGCTTATGTTTGAACTTTTGCTGCGCTTTAAATTCCACTTGGTCGCCGCTTCACTTTAGTTAGTTGGTAATATTAGCGGCTTTAATTAATGGTCCACTTGGCTGGTCTGCTCTAGCAGCTAGACATATGTATGTGCGTGTGTGTGTGTGTGTGTGTGTGTGTATTAAGCAATGAACTGATTTGCATTGAGTTTGCCTCCAGCAGCGGCATGGGAAATTAGTTGAACTGAAACGAAGCTTATTACCAACTATTGCTGGGAACGAGCCAACAAGTAATAGCCATACTTTGTAGTAAATCTCTTCTGACTCTTTGTTCAATAAAGAGAAAGAAAGAGAGAGAGAGAGAGGGTGAAAGAGTCAGATCGAGAGAGAGAGAGAGGGTGAAAGAGTCAGATCGAGAGAGAGAGAGAGGGAGGGAGATGTGAGCAGTGGCATATTGCATATACATATTTTCTTTTGGACTCTAAATCAGGTTAATTCTTTAAATATATATTTTAGCTTCTACAGCAGAATTATTAATAAAATAAAATTTATCAAATGTTTATTTTTGTATTTGTGCAGTAAAGAATGACATTATTTAAATCGATTAGTCATGAATCTCTTTACATAAAGAAAGAAAAATAAGAAGATAAAATTTCTGTTTCGCCATTTTCTTTCGTTTCCAGATCACCAGATTTTCTTTATGATGTCTTTTAGCCGTAGACTCTTGAAACCTTATAGGAGAATATTTTCAGGGAATACAAAATCCGCTCTACTCGAAGCCTTAGCAAGTGTGATCGGAAATGCCATAAAATGCACTCGTCTTATTATCAACTCTTTTATCTTATTTTTAAAAATTATTATTAAATTAAATATACTGATTAATATTGATATATAATTATTATTGATTAATTATTTATTATTAATTTTATACAAATTAAAAATTTTAATTATTAAAAATTATGTAAATATTCTAAATTAATAAAAATATTATTAATATTATATAGTTTCCATCTTATATATTAATAATAAAAATATTATTTGTATTATTTAATTTTCATTTAATACATTAATAATAAAAATATTAAAAATTCATATTAAAAATATAATATAAATAATATTTTTATTATTAATGTATTAAATGGAAATTATTTAATGCAAATAATATTTTTATTATTAATATATTAGATGGAAACTATATAATATTAATAATATTGTTATATTTATTTATTATTTAATATTATTATATTTATTAATATTATTATTATATTCTATATTTATATTTAATACATTATAATTTATTATATAAAATTGAGGAATTTATATCGGCCGCTCACTAAATTCCAATCAAAATTAAATAAAGAATTGTAATAAATTATAAATAAAAATTACCTTTAAAAAATTAAATCAAAATGTATAATCTTTTTTAGTATATATATAGACTTATGATATATATGTATATATTAACTAATATGTTATTATTTTTATTAAATTTCATTAGCCTATGCTAGACTTGAAGTAAATAAAATTGATTTTCACTTCAGCCAAGCAAATGATTTATCAATACTTTATGCCAGCTCTTTCTATAATTGCCAAATTTCAGCCATTAATTTTGTTAAAATGGCTATCTATCAGCCGGCTACAATCAGTCAATGGCCCAAAGACGGCGCTTGTAACGAGCCAAGCCAATTGCCGCTATTTACCACACACATTACACGATGCAAGCAAGCGCCAATCTATAAGGCCAAAGTCGGAAAGGCAGACTATATAGTAATTGTTTGTATGTATTGCATGTCTATATAGGCTAGCGATACTAGACTATGGCGCTAGCCTTAAGAGGTGGCAATCAAAGAGAACAACAACAACAACAACAACAACAACAACAACAATAACAACAACAACTAATAATAATTCAAATTGTAACACATGCGACGCGACGTCTTGGCCTGATACTCTTAGAGCAGAGCGAAGGAGATGGCCTCAGTGACTGGCTGCAAGCGAGTTCTTAGACTATTTTAGCTAGGTCTTCCATTGCTGCTGCTTCTTCTTCTTCAATTTCTTCTTGCTGTGGCTCAAGCAAGCGGCGTCATAATTTTTTGCCGCTGATTTATGCCCGAAGGCATAATGACTGGAAGCAATGGAGTATGCATTACATACAGAAGTCCATTGCAATGCGGATTGAGAATAGGGAATGAAGAATGCGAAATGAAGACTGGTAGTTGGCGAATTGATGATGATGGAGATGGGAAATGTAAGGAAATGGTAGCTGGAGGATGGGAATGAAGCTGAAGATGGAGCCACAATTGGAGTAGGAGTTGTTGGTGAAGCTATGTTTCAGTTATTGGGGTTTGGCCATACATCAAGGGAGCCGTAAACGCGAACGGCGATTCGCGTGATAGAACAATGTAAAAATTATGAACGCTTAAAATATGGGCAAAAAAAACATAGTTACCGCCTCGAAATGGATGCATGCATGTGGCACGGTCAGCAAAATCTATGTACACGAAATAATTGATAAAACAGTGATCCAATAGCATAGCACAGAGCAGTCGAAGCAGCTAATCCTACTTTGTGGCATAAATTACATGTGGCCCGGCCCTCCTTTTGGCCAAACGCGATTAGCTTGGCGATAGTGCTTTAAGACGACGACTCACCAACCCTCCCGATTTGGTTCAGTGGTTCGCTTTAATGGCCACAAACAGAACTCAACACCAGTCCAGACACACTAAGTAGCCGAGAGCAACATTCTGCCTGAGAATTTCATTTAGTTTTATGAAATGCATTCATTTCAGATAACTTTGTATTTATAGAGCTTATGACAGTGAAATTTATGAAAAAAAAAAATATTTATATTTATATATTATGTTTTATTTATTTAAATTAATATTAATGAAAATTAATTTATTATTAAATAATTTATTAAATTTTTTTTAAAATAGTTTTCAAAAAACTATTAAAAGCATTAAAAAATCCATTTTTAAAGATTTCATTTTCATTTGAGTACACTCCATAATTATTGTAGTTTATCTATTAGATCTATCTATGAAATGATTATAAATTTAGAAAATTCAACTTAAAAACTCTGGAAACTGTAGCTCATACAGTAACTTAACTGATGCCTATGCACCAAAATTTAAAAAAATATAGCTTCTTCTAGCAACTTTATTTTTTAGCTGTAAGATTTAAGCTCTTTCTATAGCTTTTTTCTTTTAACTACGCCCCCAATGATCATACATATAGACGATTAATTTGTAAATGAAAATATATATTAAAAATTTCAAGTTTCAATAAGAGTTTCTGTTATAAGAGATATATAGTATATTCCAAATTGCCAAGCCACGCACTAGAAAAAAATCTAAACTAAGTTTCCAATCTTACTAATTAGCAAAAAAATAAAAAATAAAAAAAATGTATAGCATATATAAAAAAAATGGTCTGTTTAATTGAATGTGCATAAATTTCAAAAATAAATAAAAAGTATAAATAACCATTAATAAATAAATATAAAATAAATTATTTTATTTTATATATTATAGTTATAATTGTTTTTGATGTGCATAAATTTGAAAAATAACTAAAAAGCATAAATAACAATTGATTAATAAATATAAAATAAATTATTTTATATTATAATAAAAATATACTTTCTTTATTTTATATCGTATTCATATTTTCTAGCATTGACTTTTTACGCTATATCAAAAATATATGCAAATCTCTGTGAATTAATTGATTTGAATAAAATATCGATAATCCTACATACACAGCTAGATCGATAACGATAAATGCTTGTTGCGAACAGTGCAGCATTTGTGAAATCTATTTTACGCTCTCGGCACAGCCCACAAATTGTTCTCTCTCTCTCTCGTTCGCCCGGCCGCCGTCGTCTTCTTTGTTCGCATTTTAAAAAGAAGTCGAGCTAAAAGACAACCAATGGAAAGCAACTTCCGAAACGCGGCCAGAACAATGGGTCATAGATCAAGTTTTAATGTGGACGCCAACATCGTTTGTACCGTACAATGAACTTTCAATACAAGTCGCTAACTGCTCCCAAAAAACAAAAAAAAAAAACCAAAAGAAAAAGAAACAACAACAACAGCAAAATAAAAGCGTCACCATTCACATTTTCACCATATACACAAATATATATATATATATATATATATACATATATATATATATATATATATATATATATATATATATATATATATATATATATATATATATATATATATATATATATATATATATATATATATATAGTCGTAGCATATACAGGTATATAGAGTTATAGCTGACTTTTTGGCAACATTAGCCAATTTTTGATATACACATTTGCCATTCTCCAATGATACCACAACTCTTATGGCTACTATATGTCTCTGCGTGTGTATATATATTGTCTTCTTCTTGCTCTCTTCCTCTTCATTTTTTTGTTTTTTAATAATTTCTTATTGTTGTTCGTGCTGCTTTTATGGCGACGTCGACTGCGCGTCTTTTGATTGGTTCAACCTGAGTGTTTTTTTTTTTTTTTCATTTTAACGAGCTCTGATTTCGTGCTGTTGTTGGTGTTGTTGCCACGTTTATCGTCACCGCGATCAGCGAGTGGGGCTGAGCCGTCAGTTGGCTATAATAATTTTTTTATGGCTTCTTTATAATAATTCACCTATACGTTGACGGAACGCAATTAGCTTGCCTAGTTTCCATAGATTCATAGAAGAGCCAGCTCCAGTGCGTGGTCGTCGTCGTCGTCGTGGACGCCGCCTCAAAATGGCACAAAAACAGACACCAATAAAACAACAACAACAACACAGCTAAGCAAGCAACCAACCCAGTCAACAACAAAGCTGAGAACAACGTGACTTCGATGCTCAGCGCTAGATTAGCTATAGCATTCCTCGTATATCATCTGACTGGGCTAGCCAAGGGGGGGGGGGGCGGCAGAGAGTATATCTTAGTTAGTCAGGAGTCCAAAGATGGCGAAACGTAACAAAAATCATATTTCTCTAAGGATGTCGAGCAGTTGCGCAAAGCGCTGATCTGTCAGCTCGATAGCCATGCCACGCAACTAATGAAGATCTTCTACAGCTGGCCATGGGAAACATTTGATCAGACGAAATGAAAAACCTGCACATCACGAATGCCCACTTGAAGAGGTAGTGGCAGTGGTAGTGGTAGTGGCAGTGGTAGTGGCAGCGGTAGTGGCAAAGAGCTACCAAAACAACCCAATTCTTTAGCAGCTGCCACGCTATGACTTTATTCGCTAGACCCCGACGATCGCATTTAAATGTGCAGCGATCGACGAAGCGATCGATGGTTCGATTGATGCAACAGCGACGACCCTCACATAACTTCCTAATTACATTACACGACCGCAGTCGGGAGTCGGGAGTCGGTTGTCGGTAGTCGGAGGTCAGGAGCTGCTGACAATCGCACCTGTAGCTGCATAGAGCGCGCGCGCGTCATTACAAGCGGGGGCGGGGTAGGGGTACAAGAGTGGACTCATTGTGGCTTTGGCGGTGGCGGTGGCGGTGGCGGTGGCGGCTACGCTGGCATTTTAATTGAAATTGTTTGTGTTTTTGGCGTTTGTTGCGCTTGATTGATTTAGAGTGAGCCTAGCTGAGGACCCGCAGCAAATAGCGCCCCTAACAACCACTAAAAGGCACACACAGAGAGAGCAAGGGAGAGCGAGAGAGAGAGAGAGAGAGAGAGAGAGTGGTTACTGCCTGTACACCTGCCTGCCCGCTGGCTGACTTCTGGTTGAGCTAACTGACAGTCGCGTAATGAAATTCCAAGCGGCGTGCGGCATGCAATGCAATGCAATGCGATCCGCTGGCCTTTTATCCCTCACCCTGATGACCCTCACCCTCACTTGTTAGTTCCCATTTCCCAGTTTTCAGTTCTCAGTTCCCTGTTTGCCGAGTGAACGATCTTGTCCGTTGATCTTTTTGGTGCATTGGCTAAGTTAATTGGTTGTAAAACAATTTTTCGAATTAACATAAAAATGTTTCATTGGAAAAAATATTGCAGACACAATTAACATTTACTCGATGCCAGAGCGAGTGCGACTCCAACAGCGACTGCTGCAACATCAACTGCAAATGCAGCGACGGCTACTGCGGCTGCCAGTTTCAATATGCGGGCACTTAGCTGATCCGCGCTGGTTAGGGAAAGAATGTATGTAAGGGTACCGAGGTGGGCACTTAGTTCGATTTAGACTAGAACTCTACGCTGTGCAACAAGTTAGACACATTGAGTTATCAATTAACTTCCGTATGCCATTATCGATAGTATGATGTTGTAGATGGACTGCTCAAGTATAGCTAGACTGAATGAGATATATGTTTGGCTGGATGAGTAGAAAATGAAAAGTTTTAGAGATCTCGTTCGAAGCTCAGTTCTCAAAGTGAGAAGAGTTGGTTTTTTTTTTTTATACATTTTGTTTCAGCTATTATCTATTTGTAAGTTCCGGTAAAGATGTTACTGGAATTTCACAGAAATCTGATTTAAAATCTGACTTACTTCAGGATCGACAAAATTACAGCATAAGTTAAAAAAAAAAAATAAATAAAAAAAAAATTAATGGAAAAAAAATAAAATGCTGACTGACCAAAATTAAATAATTAAATATTTAAAATGTGAAATAATATTTTAATACAAATTTTAAATAAATAAAAAATGTATACATATTTATATATTGTTTAAGTTAAGCAATTAATATATTATAAAATATTATAAAAAAAATAAATTTTAAAAAATATTATAAAATAATAGTATTACTACAAAAAAAAAAAACAATAATATAATAAAATAAAAAACGTTTTAGTATTTTATAATATTTTAACTACTTTAAAATATTATAAAAATAAAAAAATATTTAAAAACAAATATATTTATTACATTTTTCTTTAAATATATAAACAAATTAGAGCAAAATTGTTATTAATTAAAACATTGAACTATAAACATGCTTATTAATTTTAAAAAAAATTTATTTTGAATTATACATGTATACCTAAATTTTGTATAAGTTGCTGATTAAAAATCAGAAAGTCTCTATATATTGAAGCAAAAGACTTGCAATTTTTAATCATGAACCCTAATAAGTATAATTTTTATAAAAAAAAAAATAAAGAAATAATAATAAAGGAATAATAATAAAAAAATAAAATAAAAATTATATTTGAGAGTGCACTCATCATTCAAGTATATGGTATATTTATGTCAATTGCGCGCTTGATAAATTAGATATATATAAAAAATAAATATAAAATCTTTAATAGCTTTAGAGCAATATCTCAAAGTATCTTGACAGACATTTGTACTGCTGAGCTTCTATATAAATATATATTTATATATATATATACATATATATACTTTTATACTTCAGTTTTTGGTCAAGTCCAATGCAATTCTTGTCAAGCTCTTTATAGACGTATATTAAGATCAGTTCTAGCACAGCACAAATTTCACATCACAGAGCAAACAGACTTCAATAGACAAATTCCAGTGCGATATATTGACGTTGTCATTGTTATCGTTATCGGATTCGTCACATCGCTAATGTGTGATATGCAATGTACCGCAACTGACAGCTACAAAACAAAACAACAAGAAAGCCAACACCAAAACACCAAAAAAAAAAAAAAAAAAAAAAAAGAACCCAACCAGGCGGACAATTGAATTGTTTTGGTTGCATTTGCCCGCAACAGACGCAACACCCGCAACAGCCGCAACACCATTCAACCGTACAGTGTCCGCGACCCGCGGCCAACTGAATGCAAATTGAATGAAATGCTAATGGAAATGAGTGCGAGTATATGAGTACATTGAGTGCAGGCTGCGCACAGACGCGCGACCCGCGCAAATAAAGACAATGAAGGCAACTTTTATTGGTTCCATTCGATGATCAGACGTTCAGCTGAGGGCCAACGCGCGTCCGGTGTGCCAGTCGTCAGTCGTCAGTCGCCAGTCGTCGATTGTCTGTTGTGTGTGTTTGTTGTTGGTCTGTTTGCGGCGTACTTAGTGACACCATTAACGCCGCCTCAACATGGCCCGGATCGGCTACCAGCCCCAGTCAGCTACCAAACAACAACAACAACAACAACAACATCAACACACATTCACATCCGGCGCATGCGCAGATGTCGACAGACCTGGGTCCCTGCTTTAGCCGCGATCGTTCCCCAGTTTGATTGATTCTGTTTCAATGTAGCGCCTTTCTCTTGCCGCTGCCCGTTTTATTGTTGGCCGCTTGAATTTTTATTGCAATCGGTGTGAAATTTCACACCGCAATGCTTAAATGATTTCGAACACCCTTTCAAGCCATTTTTTTTTTTAAATTTTATTTTATATATATTTCTTCTTTTCTTTTTTTGGCTCGCCAGAAAAACCAAGTGCAAATGATATTTGTAATGAGCAAAAGACTATCTTGAAATTTTGGATTAGATAAATATTAAATTAAATTAGCTAATATCAAAGTAGTTTAAGATATGCCCTGCTTTCATTAGAGATCAATAGCTATAAAGATGTCAGGATTTGTCCCAGGAAGAAAATGGATCAAACCTGATTTATAGCATTTCCCATTCAGGATCTATCTAGCTCAATTTAGATTTAGCTTACTCAGAAATGCTGCAATGCCAGATCAGATCCCTTCATCGATCGATGATCATCATTGATTATCTCTATATATTTAGACGAAACAACCATATCGAAGTACAGTGAATTCTCGCTTATCGAACAAGATGCTGAAACGAATTGTGTTCGTTAACCGAGGGTCCACTGTGTTTGCAATTGGTAATTCTTATTGCAGATCAGATCCCTTCATCGATCGATGATCATCGTCGATCATCTCTATCTATCTAGACGAATCAACCAGATCAAAGTACAGTGAATTCTCGCTTAACGAACAAGATGCTGAAACGAATTGTGTTCGTTAACCGAGGGTTCACTGTACCAGCTATTAGTAATTCAGATCAGATCCCTTCATCTATCGAAGATCACCGTTGATTATCTCTTTCTATCTAGACGATTCGTGGATTACCAAATCGAAGTACAGTGGATCCTCTCTTAGTGAACAAGATGCTGAAACGAATTGTGTTCGTTAACCGAGTGTCCACTGTACTTGCAATTGGTAATTCTTATTGCAGATCAGATTCCTTCATCGTCGATCATCTCTATCTATCTAGACGAATCAATCAGATCGAAGTACAGTGGATCCTCGAGAGTCCACTGCACTTGCCATTGATAATTCTTATTGCACTCTCTCTCTCCCTCTCTCTCGCTGATTGATTGCTTTTATTCGTTGACTCTCATAAGTCATAACTTCAAAATTTATTAAGGTCTCTGCGCAAAAGTGTTACAGGATAGGAATGACGCACTCCCAATGTGTGGAGTACGTCCGCAAGCAGAAATTAAATAAGTACTTAATAATAATTATCTCCATAGGATGCTGCGACGACCGCGTGGGCTGCGTGGATTGCGTGGACCCTCCTTGTTCATAAAGGCGAGAGTCAAATTGCGCTTGGCCGGTGATAGGCCCGATCGTGAGGTGGGCCGCATGCCCTCAAGGCTGCCCAGGCTGCTGTCGACAATGACGCGACGTCGACGACGATGGGGCCTCAGCTTATGCTTGGGCTTGAAAACTGGCGGACGGCTGCGTTGAGGTTCCGGCTCTGGCACGAATCGACGATGCAACGATGGCTGTGCCAACTCCAGCAGCCGTGCGCTGATCTTGTAGGCTCGCCTCGATTTGGGCTTTGGACTTTGACTATCTGGCGATCGAATGATGCTCAGACTGCCAGCTTCCATGCGCTCGGGATCATCGATCGCCTCATCTCGCTCCAGATCCTTAGCCATGCGCGCCTGCGAGCGCTTTCTACGCAAGCGCCGACAGCTATTCGCTGTCATCACTTGCCTACTCTTGGTCATCAGTGTGGATTTATTAGTTGTTGATTTGATTTTCGATTTTGTGATCGGTGGATTTGGTCGATAGACGGCACCGGCATTACTTTGAAACTTGTATGCCAGACGCCAGGGCATCTTCTCAGATTTCTTGGCCGCCAATGTTTTGGTGCGGCTGATGCCGCCGGCACTGAGGCGCTTCGTCTTCTTCTTGGTCTTTTCCTCTGGCACAGCTGTGGTATAGTTAATGCTCTTCGCTTTCACCAGCTTGACACTCTTGGCCTTCTTCAGGATGCCCGGCTTCTTGGGTGGTATTGGTGTACTAGAGATGGGCGTCCGGGATCGGCTATGTGACTCGAGCTTTGCCTTTTTCGTTGACTCGTTCATGATCACCGTCGATGGGCGCACAGCGTTGCCAGCATGCATCCGTGGCTGCGACGGGGCCAGACGCAGCTTTGCCGGCTGCAGCGCCTGACGGGATTTTTGATTCTTCACAATTGTCATTTTGGGTTTCGTTAGATTTGCTAGTTTCGTGACATTCTTGACCATGGATTTCTTTTGAACAAGCACCGAGATCTTTGGCTTTTTCTGAAGTTTGTGCAATGTCTTCGGCGTGCTCAATGTAGCCGGACGACCGCTTGGCTGTTTTCTTAATAGCAATTGATTATTGGATTGAATCACTGGACGGCGTTTGATTGGCTCCTTTTTCTTATTGTGTGTAGTTGACTTGGACATTTGGACTACGATCTCGGTCGGCTGGCCACGTTGTCGCAAATGATTCCGATCGATGATGACGCCAGTGAGACTCTTCTCCTTCTTACCGTCCACGGTCATCTTATAGGTTAGAGATCTCGAGCCGGATTGAGAGCGTGGCAGCGGCTTCCTCGAGCGTATGCGTTTCGCCTGCAACATATCGTCGAATGCCTCCTTCGAGTGGGTTATCTGTTTGGTCATATCGATGCGTTCCGGCTTCACATAGAACATGTGTCCATTGTAATCACCCACATGGCCCTGGCCATGGCATTCCGAAATGACGCGTGCCACAACACGTTTCATTTCCGTTCGATTCAAGTTCAGTTGATTGGCCAGATTCTTGGCTAGCGCCTTGAGAGCGCCACCAGTGCCGGCCATTTGAGATGAGTTCCATATATTCGTATTCATTTTTCAAAGCACCTTTAGAATTTGGCTATGTCTATAGTTTTTAGTTATCTGTGCGCTATGTGAGAACTCCAAATAGTTTAATTTACGTTCGGTCCCGAAATGCACGTGAAGAATACAATTAATAATTTTTATCTATTTTTTTTTTTTTTTTGTTTTTTTTTTTGATGTGGCATAATAAACTCAAAATAAATGTGTATAAATCCAACAAAAATCGTTAGGCAGCAATAAAAACATGTACAGAATGCAAGGCCTACTTTGCTAGTGAGCTTAAGACGTGTGATGTTGAGATGTTTTAGAGTCGATAGCAAATGAAAAGCAAATAGGATAAATCAAATAAATCGTATAATCGATAACGATAAATCGAATGGGCAAAATATAGATATATTGATAATAGTTACAATATATTGATAATAGATATATTTGAATTTAATTGACAGCATATATTGGAAAAATCAACTAAAATTTTGAAATATATATAAATAAAATAAATGCAAAATATTAATATGAATATTTCTCATTAATGGGACAGAAAATAGATATTTTGATAATAGTTACAATATATTGATAATAATAATAATAATAAACTAAAATTTTGAAATATATATAAATAAAATAAATGAAAAATATCAATATGAATATTTCTTATTAATGGGACAGAAAATATATATGTTGATAATAGTTACAATATATTGATAATAATAAACTAAAATTTTGAAATATGTATAAATAAAAGAAATGGAAAAAATTTCAATATGAATATTCCCCATGATAGGCCCATTAATGGACAGAAAATAGATATATTGATAATAGTTACAATATATTGATAATAAATATATTTGAATTTAATTGACAGTCCATATTGGAAAAATCAACGAAAATTTTGAAATATATATAAATAAAATAAATGGAAAAAATATCAATATGAATATTTCTCATGCTAGACCCATTCAGGATGTTCATAGCTGGAAAATATTCCGCGCTCTCTGCTGCTGCTCGTGTCTGCTCTCAGCTGCCGTTGACTGTTGCAGCTGCGCAGTAGCCACGTGCGACTGCATTGCTCTTATCAATGGGCCAATGGCTAAAGGAACTCGTAATAGTTAGCAAGGGCCCAAAGAAAACTACTTACAAACGAGCCCAGACAGACAGAGAAACAAACAGAAACAACAAAAACAACAACACACATGCACATGCACAGTCGATTGGTCATGTTGAAGAAAAGTTATAAATGATTTCATTATAGCATTATAGCCATAGGGTCATCAGCATTCGGGGTCTCATCAGCAGTGTCGCAGTGTCTGGGTCAGGGGCCTGCACTTGTCCCAGTGCACCTGCACAACCTGTGGCACCTTGTCCCAGGCAGGTGAAGGCGCAGAGCATGCAGCACGCTCGCTCGTTCGCCTTTTTAGGGGTGGGAAAAATGATTTACGCAATGAGCGGGACAGCGTCTCAGTTGTGGCAGTGCAGTGGCACCCTTTATATAAGACATTGTTCAATATATTCCAGCTATCTATAGACTATACACACACACACACTGTCTCTCTCTCTCTCTATCTCTTTCGCGCATGCAAGAGTCGTTTGGGCCACTTAACTGTAATTAGGGCTTTTCAATATTATTAATGATGATGGTCGCTGCTCGGAACGTCGCTGAATATGTGGGAAATGCATTGCGAATTGATGACGACCCCGACGCGTTGCAGACAACCGACAACCGACAATGGACAATGGACATTGAACAACGGACGATGGACAGTCAGACAGGCGGACAAAACAACGCAATGAATATAAAATGCTAAATGCAAAATGCAAACACGCAAACCGAAAGCGCAACAATTTTCGAACTGCAATTTTTGCTCGCTCTATTTGACTTTTGTTTGTTGTTGCATTTACTTGTGGTGGTGGTGGTGGTGGTGCTGCTGCTGCTGCTGCTGCTGCTGGTGGTGCTGGTGGTGGTGGTAGTTTGTGGTCAACCATCCAACCATACGTTTTTAGCGTTATCAGTGCAAAATAATCTTTCAATCAGCCCTATGCAGCAACGTCATCATCATCATCATCATCATCATCATCCTCACAGTTCGCGTTGTTGTTGCCATTCAACGAAGCGTGAACGCAATTGTTGCAGCGCTGCAGCAGCGACAGGATGAGTAGCAACATTAGTGTATATGTGTTTGTGTGTATGTGTGTGTGTGTGTGCAACACATCAGCGGAATAATAACTGCAACAATTATAATAACAATAGAACCCTTGACTGCTCGATTGGCTTCATCTCACACAACATCATCCTTTCTTTTTTGGTCAATGGAGCCTAATAGCAGGTTATATGCTAGCAACACACTCGATAAGACATTTTATACTATATATACTAAGAGAAATCATACATATATTACATATAGCGAATATATATAGAAAATATTGCTGCTTTGGATTGAGATTGCAATTGAATTGAGATTTTATAACAAATTTCTTCTAAAAAAAAATATATTGAATAGAAATTTTCTAGAAATTTTATTTTAAATTATTTTCAATTATTTTATTAATTTTCCGAATTAAATTTTATTCAGTATTTCCTTTTTTTTATACCCTGAACCCATTGAAAATGGGAATTCAGGGTATAATGGTTTTGTGAAAATATATGTAACAGGCAGAAGGAGATGTCGCAGACCCCATAAAGTATATATATTCTTGATCAGCACAAAAAAATAAGTTGATATAGCCCTGTCCGTCTGTCCGTTCGTCCGTCCGTCCGTCCGTCCGTCCGTCCGTCCGTCCGTCCGTCCGTCCGTCCGTCCGTCCGTATGAACGTCGAGATTTCGGAAACTACAAAAGCTAGAGAGCTGAAATTTTACACGAACACTCGTATCTTAGTTACGCAGTACAAGTTTATTTTGTTTTTTCGATAACTCATCCCGTTCCTTAATTATCGATAAAAAATCGAAAATTCGTTTACGTTTTTTACGTTTTTCGAACATGACTTCTACACCGTTTTAGCTAGAGACTTCAAATTTATATATTTAGATAGATATTATGGATACGCAGATTTTGTAATTTTCAGATTTTGGATGCCACGCCCCCTTCGCCCCCAATATGAAAAAGACGTATTTCAAATACTAGAGACTTGTAATTTGGCAAATGGACAAATTTGAATGCTATTAATATATTCTGAAAGTTTCATGAAGATAGTCCACCTAGAAGTGGAGTTATAAGCGTTCAAAATACAGCCCATCCCACCCCCAACCGTCGGCAGCAACTGCGCGGTTAGCAGAGCGCGCGCTATACGTGCGTAAAGAAGAAGAATATTCATTTTTTTGCAGGGTTCAGGGTATCTCGTAGTCGAGCCGTCTCGACTAGAGCCTTCTTACTTGTTTATCATATTTAAATATTCAAAAACGAATTCAAATATCTTCAGCTAGCAAATCTATTTATTTTATTCTAATTTTTATTTCTTTTGTATCTATATTTATTTACTACTTACTATTTTAGTATAAATTAAATATTTATTCAATTTCTACCTAGATAACTAACTACTCGTGTATATATACATAAATATTTGTTATATTTATATAAGATAATATAATTGCACTGCAATCTTCAATAATAAACTCTAATATCTTCAGTTGCCAAATCTCTTAATTCTATGCTTATATAACTATTTTTTTTATATTATATATATAATTTATATATATTATATTATATATATAATTTAATTTAATTATAAATAAATTAAATAATTTAATATATAGTTTAAAAAAATTAAATAACTTTAAAAAATATTCTAACTTTCAATATTTATTCACTATTATTTATATTCACTTATATTCATATATTGAATAATAAACTCTAATATCTTCAGCTACAGAATCTCATCATATTATGCACATTTATAGATATTTTTCTTCTTGTTATTATAAAACGAAAAATAATTTATATAAATAATTCTTAAATATTTCTTAAATGTCAATCTTTATGTATTATTTTTTATATCCAATTATAATTCATATATATATATATATATATATATATATATATATATATATATATATATATATATATATATATTAATGTCTTTAATAATATTTAATAAATTCTGATATATATATATATATATATATATATATATATTCATTTATTTAATAATAAACACTTATATATTCAGCTTTAAAATCTCTTCATATTTATAGATGTTTTTCTTCTTATTATTATAAAAAAAAAATAATAAAAACTTATATAAATAATTCTAAAATTTTAAAATTCATGTACTATTTTTTTTATATTCACTTATAGCTCATATATTTGCTTATATTTAATAATATATTCAATAAAGAACTCAACTATCGCCAGCTATAAATTCTCTTCATTTTCTGTCTATGTAAAATTATTTTAAAATTTAACTATTATTTATATAACCTATATTTATTTTATAAATTTACACATATTTATATACATAAATATTTCTGAAAATTCTATATTAATCCATTATTATGTTTATTTATAGTAATATACATAATTTGTAGTTCAATATTTAATATCCCAACTCGAATATCTTTAGCTAGAAAATCTCTTCACTTTATGCTAATTTATATCCCATAAATTCTCTTGGCAAAAAGCCTGTTGAACAATTTAACAAAGGCGAATCGCTCGCATTTGCATGGAATGTGCTGCGCAATGTTGTCAATATCAATATGCCTTCGTTGATAGCTTCGCTACCCCAACGTGCCCCTTGTGGCAACAACATTTTTTCATGCATGCAACGAAACAACAGCGTTAAATTCCACGGAGAGTCAAAAGTCAGGGCAAAAAAAAAAAAAAAAAAAAAGGAACACAAACCGAACCAAACAAGTGGAAAGCAAAAAAAAAAAATTGAAGAAAAAAAAAAAGAAAGATATATAATAATAAAGAAACAGTAACAGAAACTGAAACAAGCTCATAATTTAGCTCGGTAAAGTTTTGCGCCTTTTGTTCGGCTGCTTTCACTACAAGTTATTGAAAATCGCGCAAGGGTTGCGCCCCGGCCAGAGCGTCGAAAGGGTTCGAAATTGAAAAAGAAAGCGCACGTCAGGTGGGCAGAAGGGTTGACGTGGTGAAGTGGGTGGCCAGACCCTTGCTAGGCCGCTGGATGGCGTCTCATTTGTGCCGGGGTGTGGGTGATTTAGTGTTAAATAAAAACTTTTAAATTGCCATTTGATCGTTTGTTTAGCGACAATAATGTCGTCGTTGTCGTTGTCGTTGTCGTCCTCGCCGTCGTCCTCGCCGTCGTTGTCGTTGTCGTTGTCGTTGTCGTCGTCTGCTCTTCAATTTTGAGTCAGTGACAGGTTTATAGGTCGGCTCACAGTTCGCCTGCAAGTCGGCTGCGCCGTGACAATGACATTGTTTCGCCTGACAGTTGTAGCAAATTTATTGAAAAGGTGTTCCTTCGTTTTCAGTTCACACTCTTCCTCTCTCTCTCTCTCTCTCTCTCTCTCTCTCTTGCTTCCTTACAGAAATTGTCAAAAATTTATTGATATGTTGAAATTGCTCCCCCATAAATGAAATGGAAGAAGAAGAAAGAAAAAACACATACTGACAGCTCAATTTTTTTCATCGACTCTTTTATTTTTTTTTTTCTCGCATACCCCGAGCTGCAGCTTGTTGTTGTTGTTGTTGTTGTTGTATTTTGTTCATCTGACTTCCTTTTGGCTCATTGTAGTAAATTTGACAGCAATTGTTTTGTTTGACAGCTTGTCGTCTCGGCAAAATGATGATGTCAATATGCAAAGCAGCTAAAGCCAGAGCCAGCCACAGCCACAGCCACAGCCACAGCCACAGCACCAAAGCCAGCCAGTCCGCAGCCAGTCCGCTCGCTCCATGGCCCAGAGAGCGTGGCCAACACAAATTTGCATTCGGCACAAAGGGGGCGAACACTTTCAGATGAGTTATTGAAGCGTTACCCACTGCTGCCAGTTGACGAGCTAGTTCTGACATGTGCGACAGAGTTGGATTGGATCCAAAGGTTCTTGAACCGATCAAAATGGATAGCGCCCTGATATATGATAGTTTAATTTGACTCTCAATATATATATATATATATATTTATATATATATTTCAATTCATAGTCTGTGTCGGCCTTCTTTTTTTAGAAGTGATTGAAATGCATATGTAATAAAAGTGCTACTATTTCTATTTCTTATTATACTACTAAAGTTCTACTACTATAACTACAATTACTATTGCTACTACTATAGCTACAAATACTTTAACTACTATTACTATTACAGCTACTATAACTACTATTACTTTTGTTACTAATGTTACCATTATGTCTTCTATAATTTTTACCACTACTATTGGTTTTTCTATTACTGCTATTACTATTACTATTTCTATTACTACTACTTTTACTACTACTACTATTATTATTACTATTTCTATTACTACTACTATTAATATTACTATTAACCCCTACTATTTCTGATACTACTACTACTATTACTAATACTACTACTATTGCTATTAATACTACTATTACTATTACTATTACTATTACTACTACTACTACAACTATTACTATTTCTACTACTATTACAATTACTACTACTACTACTACTACTACTACTTTTACTAATTCTACTACTATTACAATTATTACTACTACTACTACAACTATTACTATTTCTACTACTATTACAATTATTACTACTACTATTACTACTACTATTACTATTTCTACTACTATTACAATTATTACTACTACTACTAATACTACTACTATTACTTTTTCTACTACTATTACAATTATTACTACTACTACTAATACTACTACTATTACTATTTCTATTACTATTACAATTATTATTACTACTACTACTACTACTACTACTATTACTATTTCTATTACTATTACAATTATTATTACTACTACTACTACTACTACTATTACTATTTCTACTACTATTACAATTATTACTACTACTACTACTACTACTATTACTATTTCTATTACTATTTCGATTACTTCTTCTACTATTATTGATATTTCTATTATTACTACTACTAGTACTTCTACTACTATTTCTTATATTAATATTCCTACTACAACTACTAATATTATTTATGATATACATTTCTCAAAATCTATTGCCAGCTTTTATAATCGACTCAGCTGTCATCTGCAAGGCAAATAAATCATTATCACGACAGAATGCATATGTGACCCATTCTGCAGCTGCTGGCTGTGACAGCAGCAAACACTGATCACGCAACACACAATCCACACATGCAATCCACATTGCAATTTGCCATTGAACTTTGCAGGTAACTTCAATTTGCTCGCAGATCTGAGCCCAAGCCTAACGACAACGCAATAACAGCCACCATTTTTTTAATTTTTATGTATGTGCTGAGTTTTGATTGTTATCCACACACACACACACACACACACAGATGTGGAGAGCTGGAGTCAGGCGCTGAGCTACAGCGATATTTTTTATGAGACTGTTTCATTTTTCGCTTAATCGCACTAGAAAATCTCTAGAAATGGTAGAAGCTGGCGAGCGAGAGAGTGAGACAGAGTGCGATGGAGAGAGGGAGAGAAAGAATAACAAAACAGAAAAAAACGTTAAAAAAAATGAAAAAAAGAAGAAAAAAATTGCCGAGCGTTCAACTTGAAAATATGCCAAAAGACAATTGGTCGTCGGCTCTTGGCTGTCGGTCGCAGCGTTAAGGGCATGGCCGAGGCCTAGGCCCAGGCCCAGGCACTGGCCCAGAGTCAGGCCGGAGTCTATTCACTGTCTCAGTTTTAAAACTCAGCCTTAGTTCTAGTTTCAGTTCGAGTCGCAGTCGCAGTCGCAGTCGCAGTTGCCAGAGTCTTTAAGTTTTCTTCAATGTTTAGCGAAGCGTGAATATTATTAGAGAGCGGAGGCGCAGACGAAAGCCAAAAGCAGCAGCATTTATTAATAATTACCGCATAGCATTCGACAATCAAGAGCGAAAGAGACAGAGATAGAGATAGAGAGAGATAGAGAGAGCTAGAGACATCGAGTGGAACTGGGAGAGCTAGAAGTGGGAGCAGAGTACATACTCTTAGTAAGAAATTTATTTGTTATTTATCTTTTTGGCATTATGCATGAATAACAATAAAAATATAAGTGAATGCTGTTGCTGCTGCTGCTGCTGCTGCTGTTGCTGGCATAAATAGTTAGTCAGAAATGCGGCAGCATAAAGCGTCATAAAAATTATAGCAAGCCATTCGCTTGTTGCCAGGTTCTCAGGTGGCAGCCAAGAGCCAGCAGAAGCTGCAGCAGCCTCGGCTTTGGCTACGACTACGACTACGACTCCATTCTGGAATGGCAGGAAGGGGGTCTGTGGGAGTTCAGTCAATAGATTTAGATCACTTTTGGTAGAAACGCCGGGCACAAAGAGCCATAAAAATAATGAGCCCAGCACGATGATGGCGACAATCATGAGTAAATAAAGCAAAAAAGCAAAGGAAACAGAGATACAACAATAGCAGAGGAAAGCCCAGAACTAAAGACAGAATTATATCAGGCTATTGTAAGCTAAGATTTAAGCAGCTGAAGGCCAAAGTGAATACGGATAAATTAGAAATACGGATTACTAATCTGATCATTAACATATATAAAAGAAAAGATGATATAGATATAGATATAGATATAGATATAGATATAGATATAGATATAGATATAGATATAGATATAGATATAGATATAGATATAGATATAGATATAGATATAGATATAGATATAGATATAGATATAGATATAGATATAGATATAGATATAGATATAGATATAGATATAGATATAGATATAGATATAGATATAGATATAGATATAGATATAGATATAGATATAGATATAGATATAGATATAGATATAGATATAGATATAGATATAGATATAGATATAGATATAGATATAGATATAGATATAGATATAGATATAGATATAGATATAGATATAGATATAGATATAGATATAGATATAGATATAGATATAGATATAGATATAGATATAGATATAGATATAGATATAGATATAGATATAGATATAGATATAGATATAGATATAGATATAGATATAGATATAGATATAGATATAGATATAGATATAGATATAGATATAGATATAGATATAGATATAGATATAGATATAGATATAGATATAGATATAGATATAGATATAGATATAGATATAGATATAGATATAGATATAGATATAGATATAGATATAGATATAGATATAGATATAGATATAGATATAGATATAGATATATTCAGTTCTACATATTCAATTGAGTTAATGATGCTGTGCCTCAGTTGCAATCTTGTTTGCTCTTCTGGATGCCACAGCTTGTGCCTTTTGGACATTTGACAGTCTCCATTATCAGCATGTAAACAGAATGTTTTTTTGGAATTTGTTTGATTGCGATTGTTGTTGAGCGTTCTTTAAGATATTTGTTATTTGTTATTTGGTCGAGCGGGCGGGCAACTTACCAACTATTTAAACGAAATCACAATTTATTCTCGGAAATCAGCCTCATTGCTTTGGCATGCACTGCCACTAGCCCTGACAGTGACTGAGGCTGAGACAGAGGCAGAGGCTGAGTCTGCGCCTAGCAACCGTAGCAACTGGCCGCCCCTACTCCCCCACAGTGAGCCGTGGTATGCGTTGCTTTTCGTGGACAATGCTATCTTATCGTCATAGCCCACATCAAAGCCAGAAATCTTTAAGAACACAACACAAAATACACATACAAATACGTAGACCGGAGACACCCCCGCTAGCTGCTTTCCGTTTTCCAACTGCCTCCCTCACCTTCCCCTTCCCATGCACATACGCGTTCTATAGTGCACGCAAGCCTCGTCTGATAAAGTTCAAACAAAAGATTTGAGAACAACAACAACAAGAGCAACAACACTCGCTTATCAAAGTGAACATGTGTACTTGCTTTGTCCATGCGTCTGTGGATCTTGTAAGGGATCTTATTGTTGTTCAGAATATAACTATTTGATATTTGCATAAGATCAACAGGTGCTCAGTCGCTTCAGCAATGCGACAACGTCAGCATCTAAAGCTGTCACCATTTGCTCAATTCCGACAGAGATGCGGATATGTATAACTATGTAGATATATATATATATATATATATATATATATATAGATATTTGTATTTGACTGTCTTCTTTTCAATTTACGATCCACATTGAATGCGTGGCTTAAGAAGGATTTCAATTAAATACTGAATGAGCATAAATATATTTTCTTATAATACTAACGAACTACAGTCCACATTCTTACATATGCATATGGAAAGTGCTCGCATGCCATAGGTACGTTCCACATACGTTCCACAAGTGTCAAGTCTTGTCATTCTCAGCAATCGCTCCTATAAACTCTTTAAGTTGTTCACTAAGCCAATCATTACGTTCCACATAGCATCCACACTCGCATGTAATCCAAAAACTGAGGAAAATAAAATATACAAAACTTGTAGGGAAGTTGATTTCTTACAGCTCTGCTGCATTTGAGAAATTTCAATAATTGAGCCTCATTAAAACTACTCGGTAATAGCAGTCGAATAATGTTAAGATACACACCAACACACACACCAACACACACCAACACACACACACACATACACACTCATAAAGAGTCAACACTTCCGATTATGAAATTTCGTTTGACAAAATGCCAGAAAAGTGTCGTTACAGCGATTGTTATTGTTGTTGCTGTTGCTTTTGTTGTTGCTGTTGCTGTTGCTGTTGCAAACAACGGTAATCATAACATGGAAATACGTACTGGTATCTATAATGTAATTACTGGCAGATCGAGGTGACTGCGGTAAAATTAACTGAACATCGTTGTTGAATTCATGCTGTTGGAAAATCAGGTAAAAAAAATATATATATTAAAAAAAAAATAAAATACCAAAAGCGCTGCGATCGCTGCGACAGCCGAAAGAAACCGTCAACTAAAGTCGCTGCCTGGCGAAGTCGACGATGGCGACGACTCATTAAAACAATTTTAAAAAATAATACAAAATAATTACAATAAATTATGATTACGCTTGACAGTGACAGTGGCCACGAATGCTGATGATGGCTGTGTTGCCACAGTGCCTGGAAGTGTGTAGTTGGGCATGGCAACACCAGCAACAACAGCAACAACAGCAACAACAGCAACTGGGAAAGATACTTAGGCGACGTCGTCTCGGTGTGGAGCGTCATCGTCGCCATCGTCGTCGTCGCCATCGTCGTCGTCGTCGTCGTCATTGTGCAGGTGCAAGTGAGCCGCGGCGTCACTGGCTAGTGACGATGAGCACAAAACAGTAACAACAACAACAACAACAGCAACAGCAACAACTACGACAACGACACCCAAGAATCGCTCAACTGTGGCCAAAAAGTTCGTTGTTCATTTGTGCGCTGCTTTGGCTTCATCTACTTTTACAGCAACTGTTGCTGCTGCTGCTGCTGCTGCTTGTTCTTCTTCAGCTAGTACTTGTGCTTCTTGAGCGCTATTTCACATTCACAATTTAATTCAATTCAATTTGGACACAAAAATAATTACGACCTGTCCAGGCCGACGCGCAGCGTGTGAGCCAAAAGCGATGCGGCTAACTGCTTCTAAAGCGCCATCCAACGGCGTTGACATGTACTACACATATGTAACTATGTGTGTCTGTGTGTGTGTGTGTGTGTGTGTGTGTGTCTGTCTGTGCTGTTGTAGGCGTTCTGATTGAAAACAAATCACATCAAACAAAAGCCTTTAACAATCGCAGACGAGAGAAAAAAAAATGGGAATTTATCAAAAGGTCATCAAAATCCAATCGACACGCCAGACACAACAACAACAACAACAACAACAACAATAACTATTATATAGGTACAGGAATGGATCATGCAGTTGCATGGATCAGCATGGCAATCCGTCAGTTGACTCTGTCGAATCTTGTCAAATGCATGCGACATAAAAATCTTTGTCGAATCGTTAAAAATGCATCATCATCAATTTTTGATGCATATTTAATGTATGTAACGCACATACGCGCGCTGACTGGTGTTGCCCAACAGCAAATGGGGCAAAATGTGGCCGGTGTTGGCGCTCCACATTAACTGCAAAGTGCGACATAAAAATTGATTTAGTCGGCGAGTCGGCAAATGCCAAAGCAAATAGATGTTGCTGATATACTCGAAGTGTGTATGGGTGTGTGTGTTTGAGTGTGTATGGGTGTGTGTGTGTGAGTGTGTGAGTGTGTATGTATACAATTAAATCATCTTTCGTATGGCGCATTATAGCTCAATTAGGGGCGTTAAGTTGTCATGCAGGAGGTGGAGGATTAAAAGCAGGAGGTGGGGGAGTAGCAGCAGCACGAGGCATGGGCAGGAGGCATGGATAGGAGGCATGGGTAGGAGACATGGGCAGGAGACAGTAGGCAGCAGCAGGAGGCAGGGGCAGGGGCAGGAGCCAGCGGCAAGAGCAGGAGGCAGGGGCAGGAGACATGGGCAGGAGACAGAAGACAGGAGGCATGGGCAGGAGACAGGAGACAGGGGCAGGAGACAGGGGCAGAAGGCAGGGGCAGAAGGCAGGGGCAGGAGGCATGGGCAGCGGCATTATCACACAAGCTGAAGAAGCACAGGATATCCTGCACACGGCTTTTGTCGGCACACGCCCAGCACACTAAGGCCGATTAGCATCCTGGTTAGCCGCAAAGTAAATGGAAAACAATTGGAAAATAGTGAAAAATCGTACAGGTAACGCGCAACGTGCAACAAGTGCGTGCGAAAATTCACATGTCAACATGAAAATGCTTGTGGTAAGCGCGACCGCAGATAAGAAGCCAACGTGTTCGCCCTTCCCGGAAAGGTCCTTGTCGGCTGCCTTTTGCGACCCGAATTTGTATTTGATGAGCAGTTGCAACTTCTTGTTACAATTTTCCAAAGATACTGGCTCGACAATTGAATGTTGACTATTTACCTGAATGCGCGCTCAGTCAGTGCGAGCAGGAGGGAATTGGGTGGGTGGGGGGCCTGCAGGGGTTGGTGCGCACACTTGGTATTTCCGGCTCATGCTCAATAAAAGCCAAGTCAGGCTAACTTTCATAAATTAGTCATTGAACTCAGCCAGCCAGGCAGCTGGTGAAATAGCAACAATAAACTAAATGCGAGCAACACTATAAACAACTACAACAACAACAACAACAACAAGCAGACATTACTAATTTTTTATTTTTGTTATAGTGTGAACCTCGCACTAAAGCTTAAAACAATATAGACGCACAGGGTACTGCGAGATCTACATAATCATAATAGTCTCGAATTTACGCTTTAATAACTTTTTGGCTATGCGCTACGCGCTTTTGTTCATGGCATATTGCAGGCGACTGAACCAGAAGAGTATTTGGTGAAATTTTCAATAATTATATAAATATTACAATTTTTTAATTTTATTTTATTTTATTTTCAAAAATTTTATTTTATTAAAATTTCAATTTTTTTTTATTTTATTTATTTATTTTTTTCATTTAAAATATAGTTGTAAGCACATTAATTAATTTTAATTTTAATTTTCCTTTTCATCAATTTTTTTAATAAAACAAAAATATTAACGAAAAAATAAAAATATTTTGAAACTTTTTACAAATTTATTTATTATGGAAAATATAAAATATGTGTAATTTTAATAATTTATTTTATTGTATATATTTTGCTTAATATATATATTATTTTCATTTTTATTTTTCTTTTCTTACTATTATTCAATTTTTTATTTTGAGTTATATTACAAATTTTACTTTAAAATATTAATTTACATATTTATATCAAAATTTACATACATTTTAAAATTCTTCATTTTTATTTTATTAATATTTCTAAAAATTTTCTTGTATATATATTTTGTGTATATATATTTTATAAATATTTTTTAATGTTTGTAACTGTTTTAAATAAATAATTAAATTAAACTTTATAAAGTATTTCTTAATAATTATTTGAAATTTTTTTTTTAACTGCTCACATTTATATTATATTTTTTAATAAATTTTAAATCACTTTTATTTACTAAAAAATATATATAAATAACCTTTTTTTTAAAACTAATCTCTCTGAAATAAATGCCTTTACTAACTACACCTAACTAAAATTGTAAGCTTATTACAAATAAAAATATCTAACTAAAATATTTTTTTTTTTTTGTTACATTTATCTAACTATCTAAGCGGCTTTTATTTCAAAATCATGTCTGCTGATGTACAAAAAAGGTTTAATTTATGCAAAAAAAAAAAAAAAAAAAAGAGAGAATAGTAATAATCAAAAACCGAAAACAAAAACAAAAAAGAAAAAAAAGGCATATAAAAAACCTAATATGAATAAGCAACTTGGCATTATAAATGCTTCAAAAGAAATTTGGGTTATGGGCTGCGGGTGGAAACGCGGCCCGGCCAAGAGCCATTTCCCCATGTGTTTCCCATGAACCACGCTAATTAGCCAAATACAAAAACCCACAAAATAGAAAAAAATAAAAAACAGCTAAAATAACTCGCGTACACCGAAATCTAACAATGAGCATAACATTTCAAATTTCAAATTTCAAATTCCAAATTTTTATGTTTATATACATATATATTTAGATATAGAGATATGTATATGAATTTTTGTTAATTTAAATTAGGCGCATTCGTCCAGAAAACGAAATTCCAAAATGGCGCACAGTCTGAAGCAGGTGGAATGCGGCATTTGAGTCAAGTCTACATAGATAAGACCCAAAAACCCAAGACTCGTGCGCACTTAATGCGTGCCCGGGACGCACTATTTAGTGAGGAGACCGAGGTGTGTGTGTAGGAGGGGGGGGCAGGGGCGGTGTATGTGGTTAGCAGAGCCCTACGCGCTTCGCTGACTGACTGGCTGACTGACTGGCTGAGTCAGCTTATCCGACTTCGAGGCAACTGTACGACGACTTCGTTTGGCATATTTAAATTTTAAGCCAAACTCAGTTCCAGCCCAAGTAAAACCGAACCGAACCAAACCGAACTGAACTGAGCCGAGCTGAGCTGAGCTGTGCTGTGCTGTGATCCATGACCATGATGCGGTGGTGCCAAGGCGCTGCTGTTGCTGCTGCGGCGTTTGTAGTGTCTGGCGCCATTTTTGATAGTCGCGTTTATGATTTGCCAAAAAAAAACACAAAAAAAAAAGCCAAAAACTTTCTAAAGAGCGCCGCAGCTGAAAGCCAAAAGCCAAAGATCGAGTTCAAGCAAAACGCTACAAAATTCGCAAAGTCATTTGCATGCGCAGGCGCTGCCAGATCACAAATATGTTAGAAAAAAAAAAAAAAACAATATGGCAACTATACAAGACTTTTTTGAACTTGGAAAACCAAGAAACTTTCCAAATTGCTGAGACTAGAAAATTAAAAGTCCAATAATATTAAAACAGGATATGGACAAAACTCTAGCCTAAAGTCTGAGTTGCCTATTAAGCTTAAATATTTCTATATATTTAGATATATATTTCGATTTAGTTTCATTATCATATGACACTTGACAACTGTCTGACTGCTATTGCAGTTGGGGCGCGCAGATTTCATTTGTCTAAAAATACATATATGATCGCATATAAATTATAATTGAAAATATCCATATATGTGTGTGTACTTGTTTATGCATGCAACAACAACAACAACTGATAAATAAAAATCTGCTACTGCTGCCGTCAGTCCCCGATCCAGCATCTATATGAAGAGTGAATGGCTGCCCTGGTCTCTCTCTCTCTCACTCACTCTCTCTGTCTGTCGTCCCGGATCTGCGCTGTCTTGGGCTGGATCTGTAGCTGGCTGGCTGGCTGATGACTTGATTTGAAATTTGAAATGATATTTTAAGAAACTAATGCAGCCATATAGCTCGACGACATAGCGCTGCACATTGCTCTCTGCCCCTGCACTGTGCGGCAGCTCCTTCAGATCGAGCTGCCTCCTCGTAGGCATGTTAAATGTCATTTAATAGTTGACAGTTGCACTTGCTGCTTCTTGTTGTTGTTGTTGTTGTTGTTGTGATTATTGCAGTTCATTTTTTGTGTTCTCTTTTTTTTTTTTTTTTGTCTAGAAAAATTTATGTGTAGGTGGTTTTAAATTTATGTCGTCGTTGTCGCCGACACCGAAACAACTCGCGAAAAATTCTTTAGAATCTGTTTCGTTTTTCTTTAATAAAACTACATTTTATAGCTTACACAAATAAAAAAAAAAATAAAAATAAAAAATAAAATACAGAATCTCATACATGATAATGATGATGCTAAGATAATGAAGTTGCAGCTAGACTTATAATAATGTTAATCACATGACTTATTGATGACATCCTGTACAATTGTAGTTTATTCGATATAGCTGTAATAGAACAGGAAATACTAAATTAAATACAAAAGAAATTAGTTCAAATCATTTGTGTATATAACATCTATCTATTTAAATCCTAGCCTTGAGTGGAACATCTTAACATTTGCGCGTATTTGTTGACGAAAAATATAAATAAATTATTAAAATCAAAATTCTATTGTGCGATGCAGTTCAGAGTTTGATTCGATTATAGATCGAGAGTTATTGTTATTGTTGCTTGCCAGACATTTGCTCATCAGTGCTTCTTCTTCGCGTAGCATAGTTATAATATATATAGATCGTTCGATATACCATTTGTATTGCTGCTAGTTAGTCTTGGCCTTGCCATTGATAACCTCCTGCTTCAGTTCCAGATAGCTCTCCAATACGACATCGTTTTTGCGCTTCTCGGTGTTTAGCTCCCAGGATAGACGCACCAGCTCATTGGCCAGCTGCTCTGGGTCGTTGGTCAATTGGAGCACCTCCTCGGTGCTGGAGCAATTGCGAAGCGATTGACGCATATTATTGACTGGTATGGGCTGCTTGAACGGCAACTTTGGCTCCTGGGCATAGTAGGTGGGCTTGATGATCAGCTGTTTGAGCATTTGTGCATATTCCTGATGGCGCAACTTGCGCTGATCCAGCTCATTGATACGGGAGCGTACATTCTCCAGCTCGACCATGCGCTGCACGGGCTCCGGTGACTCCAGCTTGGTGTCACTCTCAACGGCCTGGGCGAGTTGAGCGGCCGCCGAGATCTTTGTAGGTCTCTCGCCCTCGTCATCGTTCTGGTCGTTGTACTGGCGTATGGGAAAGCGTTGGGTTAGCAGCAAGGCAGTACGAATTGGCTGCATCCAGGACTGTGATAACTTAACCAAAGAAATCATCGCGAAACTCGAAATTTAAAATTTTGCACTTGAACTCCAAAAAAAAGGCAAACTAAAATTACATAAAATTTCGTGGAAACAAAAAAAAATAAATACAGAACTCAGAAAAAAAATCTTAGAGAATAATTGAAAAAAAAAAACGATGAAATGTTTATTACCTAAATGTAGGAATGAAACTGAATGTGTTTTCAGTCTGTGGTTCAAAATGTATACTTTTGGTGTTCCATGGCCAACTGAGAGAAAATCCAAAACAGAAAAGTCAACTAGATTGAAAAAATGTAAATCGGAGCTGGAAAACATGTGCATAAAAAATTGTATATAAAAATGGAGATTTTATGAATATTAACAGACTTTTCAGAGCAGATTATAAGCAAATATCCTTTTCGATATCTATGAGAATACAGCTCCAATAATATATATGTTAAAATAATATAAATAAGTATATATATATCATAATATTTTAATATAATATTTGTTTATTAATTTATATTATTTTAATAAAGTATTTCTGCAACGAGAACTTGAAATAATTGATTGAATAAATAAAATAAATATATAGAAAAAATAATAAGACTCAGGTCTAAAGAAATTAAATTTTTTGATCTGCGTCTGTAAACATATTTCTTATGATTGTCTGATTGACTGAAAATTATTAATAGTCTTTATAAATACATTAACAATTTTATATTTTATAAAAAATTACACACAAATTGATAAGGGTTAGATTAATTTATTTTTTAAATTTATTTATTTATTTTTTTTTATATTTTATATATAATTAATTTACGCTCTCTTGTTTTTTATTATTATTTATTTTTAATTTTAATATTTCATATGTAATTCATTTACGCTCTCTTTTTTTCACATTTTATTACAAAATCAATGACAAATAAATATTTTCAACTGAACCAAAGTGAAACACATAAATTGATAAACCTTTTCTTTTAAATTTATTTATATTTATTTTATTTATTTTTTTATTTTATTTTATTTTATTTTTTTATATATTTCATATATAATGTTTTTTGTTTTTTTTTTTTTTTGTATTTAATAAAAAATCAATAACAAATATATATTTTCAACTGAACCAAAGTGAAGCACACTACTGATAAGGCTTAGATTAACTTTTTTTTTTAATTTTATTTTTAATATTATTTTTTATTTAATTAATTATTTTTTATTTTTTTAAATTTTGCATATATAATACATTTAGGTTGTCTTGCTTTTTTATTTTATTTTATATATTTTTTTATTTCATATATAATTAATTTACGTTGTCTTTGATGCAATTGAAGAGCATTCACTGAATTTGTATATTATCGATCATTATATAGACTTTCAGCCATATGGGCCAAACGGCGGAGTTTGTCGTGCCCGTTGGCAAAGCACGCCATATGAACATTATTCCAACGGCGCCCCATGCCGCAACGATCCTGCACATTATTCATCGCACAACAACTGGAGGGGGTGTTGAGGCAGAGGCAGTGGCAGAGGCAGGGGAAGTGGCAGAGGCAGCGGCAATGGCAGGGCAAGGGAGTCGAATCAAGTCTAAGCCTGAACAACTTCATCAGGCTGCAGCACAATTTCGCTATTTTCACATATTCGATGAAAAATTATTTATACGTTTTTGTTTCTATTTTGTTTTTATTTTTCTTTTGCTTTGCATAAATGGGAATGGGCAGTCCCATTGGCTGGCTGGCTGGGCTGCCAATTCGTTTTAACAGCCAGAAGTCGTCGTCGCTCGCCTCGTCGTCGTTTTGATTGATTTGAATGTTACGTTGAGTGCGCGACGCTGGCAGCGCAGCTCGCAATGTGACTGATGATTGATGGACTTAAGACCAAGTCACAGTTGCTCCCCTCTCAACCCTCGGCGCCCAGCTCAATGCACCCTGTTCCGGTGGGCAGCCAGCGTGACCCTCGAACTCTCTTTTGCCAAGGTGCCAACACACAAAAAAAAAAAAATCGAAAAAAAAAAACTGATATAGAAAATATTATGCAAGCAAGGCATACAAAAAAAAACAGCTCTGCTGTATTATTATTAGAAGCGACTAATTCAACTAAGAGCCAAAAAAAAAAGCGAAAAAAAAAACAAAAAAAATATCGAAAAAAATGTAATTTCCAGAACCTGACAGGCGTATGTCAGGTTCGACGACATGCAAATTTTTAATAAAAAAATAGAAACAACGATAAGGCAAGCAGAGAAAGTGACAATGGAGGACAGCTATGAGTATATATGCCTTATTTAATAGTTAATATGAAAAGTTGTATGAAAAATCTGAGTAAATAAGAACTCAAGAAAAGGTATTCAGGAAGCTAGCAAAAAAAAAAATATATATATATATATATAAGACTTTCGAGCTATATCACAACAATTGAAGACCCCTTCCCTATCAACGCCTATGTGGCATACGGTATTATGAATCAAGTCGAGTGCAACCTACGCAGCTATAAAGTGGCAAGTGAATGCAAGTTGCAAGTTTTGTTATACTTTTAGCTGCTCGAGCTGGAGCCCTTGCGGGATTTTGACAGCTGAACATCAAGGCAAGCACAGGACGGGCCAAGTTGCAATCTAAAGCCAAAGCCAAAATCCAAGCCGGGCCCACAATCGCTGCCAAGCTACCAAGTTGACCCAGTGAACTTTCTCGCGCTCTCGCAGCCGCGGTCAGAGTCAGAGTCAGAGTCTGGCTGGCTAAGTAAATTTTGTATTTTCCAAAAGCATTTTTCCATGTGTGGGAGCGTAAGTCTTGTACTCACACAAATGCCGGATGTGGTTGCGTAGAGACGTGGCTCCCAGCTACCTTAGGCATAGCCCTCACCCTCGCCAGGCCGTTCCCCCCCCCCCCCCCCCCCCCCCGGCCAAACGTGCAACTTTCTGTTTGCTCAGCAGCGACAGCACTAAAATAATAACAATAATAGTATAAAATACTAAATAAAAATGCCCACTTCCGAGTGCCCAAGCTGAGGCAGCCGGCTCAAACTCGATGTCTCAGTATCACATCATTACTCCATTTCTACCACAATTAAAAAATAAGCGTGAGCTGAGCTCTGCCCCGATATGATATGGTATACTCAGTTAGACATGAATAGCATATCCAAATGCCTTGAGTTTGTCTTTAGTGAATGTGCTTTAGCATTTCTGATACTACTCTGCCAAGAGTTACTTCTATTGTCAGCAATTCTTTGGGCTTGAATGACTTTAATTCTCAATTCGAATTATCTAACTATATTGTACAGGTAAGTCTATCGAACTAACTATAATTATTGCAGTTTAGTTAGAAAAAAGAGATTTTAAAGAAATCAAATTTTATATTATAAGGGAAAAATATGGGAAAATATTGGATATATCTTGGGCATACATATAGTTGTATATAGATATTATGTTGTTTAGCTCATTAGATTGTATAAGTGTGGAATATTTAAGGAATTTTTATTCTATAAATATTGGCAAGATATTATTTAGTAAATTATATATTGAATACATAATGAACATATCTAAAATCTAGTGGCTTTATATAAATATTGTATAAGTATTTACTGGAATATTATCATAGATTCTAGGAATCTTTTAACTGTCTAACGCTCTATATACTTTAAATAATGTATATAAGATCATATTTGATTATTTATTTAAATTATATATATTTTTTATTTTTTTTATTATATATATTTTAAAATTATTTTTATTAGCACCAGAGCATCTTCTTTACTCTATTGTCTCCCTTTTATCATGTTAGATTTACAATTTATCATATAGATATCTTTAAAAGCTAAAGAATATTCCCTAAATAAAATTCTTTAAGTTCATTCAATTTAAAATTGGTTTTCCTATTTACACTCTATAAGCTTATAGCTCATATATTATCATATCTTACTAATAGCCCAATTCGATGATCTATAATTCATATTTGCTTTATATGTGATATCTATAATTCATATTCATATATTTATGCCTTATATGTGCTCTTAAATCTCCCAAGTTGTTCAAGCAAGCATATAAACTTGAAATTTCTCAAACTTTGTAAAGAGCATTTAATATTCGTCGTTTACTTCTCTCACTTGCTTAGTTATTATTGGAGTCTTGTTCATGTTTTTCAATTTATTTTGAAGTTATTTATTTATTTGTTTGTTGCCCTTGTAATTTTCATGTATTTAACTACTTTTTCACTTTTCCCGTATTGTTGTTCTTTCTTTTGGGTTTTTCCCTTTAGCTTTTGCGTCTGTTTAATGTCAACTTCCGGAGCACAGATCTGTAATCTGTTCAATATACAATGTATATGTATGTGCCTGTGCATGGGAGAGGTTAGCAGCAAAGAGAATGATTCAATATGTGTGGCATATAATTACTTTTCACTGGGAACTGAGACTTGTTTTTCTTATTTTATACTTTTGTATTGTGCGAGTAATTCGTGGGTCGCTTAACTGACAATTTTTGTTTAGTTTTTTATTTATTTTTTTTTTTTCTTCTCAATTTTTTGTTTTGTTTTGTGGGGAAACACTTAAAGAAACGCTGACACGCAATGCAGCCAACTTCAAGTTGCAGCCACACACACACACACACGCCCCCCGCCCAGGCAGTCAGCCAGACAGACAATAAAAAAAAATAATAATAATAATAAGAAAAATTATATATATAGAAACTTATGTAACCAAAGCTTTGACTAGCAGATGACGGCAATGCCAACTCCTTACGGTCTATAAAAGGATTCGATATAGAAATTAATGCAGACCGTTCAGATATGCAAAATAATAAAAGGAAACGAAAGGAAAAACGCCAAATGAATTACGATAAGCTGCAGGCAGCAACAGTCATAAACAACAACAATAATAACAACAACAACAGCAACAGCAACAGCAGCAGCCATATCAAAGACGCCAGTCGGATAGGGCCAAGGGGCAAGCGCCAAAAAAAAACCCGCTAAAGGGGGCGAAAAATTGCACCAAAATTAATAAGGAAAAAAATGCAAAGACGCGAGACGTAAGAACATCTTAGACAATGTACAAAAGTGAGGACAATAGCAACTACTGCAATGCGCTACATAAAGGGGTATTAGTAAAACTATTGAAATTAATATTGTCATTAGTATTAATATCAATATTCATATTGGTATTGATGTTCATTTTAACATAATTATTAGTATTCATATTCATATTAGTATAAGTATTAGTATTAGTATTTGTATTAATATTAGTATTAGCATTATTATGATTAGCATTATTATTGACATTAGCATAAGCACTAGCATTATTATTAGAATTAGCATTAGCATTGGCATTTACATTAATATTAACATTAGCATTAACATTGCTATTAGCTTTACCATTACCATTATTATTATCATTGACATTAGCATAAGCACTAACATTATTATTAGAATTAGCATTAGCATTGGCATTTACATTAATATTAACATTAGCATTAACATTCATATTAGCATTGACATTAACATTTGTATTAGCATTAGCATTAACATTATTATTATCATTGGCATGAGCAGTGGCATTAACATTATTAGCAATACTATTAGCATTAGCATTGGCATTAGCATTAATATTAGCATTTACATTAACATTAGCATTAGTATTAGTATAAGTATTGGTATTAACATTATTATTACTATTAACATTGTCATTAGTAGTAGCACTAGCATTAGCATTACAATTAATAATTGTATTAGTAATGGTATTAGCATTATTATCACCATTAGCATTAGCATTAGTATTATTATTATTGCTAGTAGTAGTTGAGCTACGCTTTCATAACCCTTCTCTTCTCTGTTCACAGCTCAAATGCCTTGCTCTTTGCATTGCAGCGCCACAGCCAATGGGTAAAAGTAAAAAATTATTGAAAGTTTATGAAAATAAAAAAAATTAAAAAAAGAAGAAAAACACAGAAACAACAACACGAGCCAGCAACAATAAAAGGAATTACAGTAAATGGTTGCCGGTGTTTGGCTGCGGCCGCAGTTTTTAACAACAGCAACAGCCAAAGCAGCGGGATGTTGGTCTGGGGGGTAGCTAGGAGGAGATTGGGGACGGCGTCAACATTGTTGGGCGGCATGTGGCAGCCTTTGATTTTCGTAACGTCTTGAGGAAAAGCAAAGCAACAACAAAAACCAAAAGAAAAAAAAAACCAAAAGGAAAAAAAGGATACAAAAATTTTATTGTTACACCAGAAAAATAACAACAGCTTGCAGAAGCACGGCCTGGGACTGGAACTGGGGCGGGGGCAGGCGCAGGGGCAGGCGACGGCCGCGATGACGGCTGCAGGGCGTCGCATTTTGGCTACGTTTCCGTTTCCGCCAAAAGTCGAAGTCGAAGTCGAAGTCGAAGTCGAGGCATATCGAAGGCGATTACCCAGCGCAAAGTCAAAGGCGTAAGCAAAAAAAAAAAAAAAAAAAAGAAACTGAAAGAAAAACTGTATAAAAACCGAACCGTACCCCTCCCCCTCGCCGCAACCCCTTCCCCAACACAAACCGAAACGCGAACCGGTTAACAGCCAAAGGGAAATTATAATAATTTTTGCGTGCTGGACAGTAGCAGCTGCCGTTAGTCCAAGCCGAGGGGGGGAAGGGGTGGGGCATTGCCTTGTTTAAAAATTTACAAAAAAAAAAGAAGAAGAAGAAAAAGAAGTGAATGCCGTAAAAAGTCGCTGTTTACTTTTTTTTTTTTTTTAATAATGCAAAACGGCGACAAAGAAAAATTGCCAAGCCAAAGAAATCGAAGCAGGCGAAACGTTCAAATTGAACAGTGCAGAGTGGGCGTGCGTGTGTGTTAGAGAGAGAGAGAGAGAGAGAGAGAAAGAGTAAGAGAGCGATAGCTAGAGCAAAAAAGGTGCACAGGGTAAATGCAAACAAAGCGAACAATTTCTATTTCATGTCTACCTGTCTCTTTCACTCCATCTTTGCCTTTGCCTGTGCGCTTTCTTTGCCTTGTGGCTTGACCAGGGCATCTGGTCCGTGGAGTGAAAGGGTACGGGAAGAGCCGCGAATGGGGTTGTGGGGGGCAGGGGGTTGGGCATCGGCCATGGGCTGCTGCTACAATTTACAATTTTTATTACCCAATTTCTGCGAGTCAAATTAAAAATTAATTATATACACGACAGCCACAACAACAGCAACAGCTAAAGCAAACAGTAAGCGAACAAAAAAAAAAAATCTTTTGATTTTTTTTTGACGACTTTTTGTTCCATTGCTGCTGCTGTTGTTGTTGTTGTTGTTGTCGTTATTATTATAGTCGTTCGAAATAATTCAATTAAATGACGCCACACGCAGAGGTCGGGAACAGAGCGGTGCGGTATGGCTTTCGGGTTTTAGCTCAGCTTCTCTTGTCCAAGGAGTCGTGGCGGGGGCTAGCATTGCGCTTAGGGGTAGCCCAAACGGTAGAGAGAGCGGGGTAGGGGTGGTTAGTAGACTTGATGATATTGTTAGCTGCCAGTTGAAATATACGACGCAATTAAAAACTTCCTGATTAAAACGCAAAACAAACAGAACTGAACCGTATGGAATTATGTCGAATATATGCACACACACACACACTCGCACACACACACATATACATGCAGCCTGCATACATACATACATACGATCATTTTGAAAGGCAAGATCACAAAATTTCAATTAAGATCAGTCCAAGCACGACTTGACTCGGCCAGCTGGATGAGTAAGTGAATGTGAATTCGACTTTATTTGAATTGAATTTATGATGCAATTTAAATGTGCCTAACCCCACCTCTCACGCCCCTACTTAACGGAAACAAATATATATATATATATATATATGTATAAACGAAAATAAGCTCGACTTATTGCAATCAAAATCTCGCATTCCTGCCAGGGAAATTCCACAGCAATTTATGCCGACTGATCAGATCAGCAATGAAATGATATATATATATATATATGCATACATACATATATGTACTATATGTTGATATTATCAGATGATCTGTTAAATATGACTAGCTAAAGCTTGCGCTAGTCAAGCGTAGCTGAGCTAAGACATGTGCTTGGGTTTATTATAAAAATAGCTATAATTAATTAATAATATTATCAAATAATATAAGAATTATAGAATGCTCGTAAGACAATTAATCGATAAGTATCGATAAATATTAGTATATCATTATTATCAGATAATACTCAAATTATTTATCCAGACAAAATTTCATAACTTTCTCTTATGTATATAGAATTAAACGAATTAGGGATGTAAGACATATCGATAATTATTGATTTAGTTATTTTGTTTTATTTTATATCAATATGAATATACTTAAATCTTAACAGTATATCTATTTCATATATCTTCTTTTGATCAGTATATCGATTATCGATTTACATTAGCGCACATCAATCGTTATCTATTTATATATGCAAATATCGATAAGTATCGATATTTATAAAATATCACTATAAATGGCTATCGATTTATATTAGCTTCTCATATGCTAAAATTCCCCAATTGATCCGGTTTCTCTGTCAAGAACACAAGTATTATCACTTTTTAGCCATGCCAAAACAATAAATGGATCATGCAATGATTCGATTACATTCCTAAAAATTCAAATTCGCATACACTAAAAATTCTGTTTGCTGCTTGAATCAAAGCGGGCCATTAATTATTATAAAAACCAGTCAACGCTTCAAATAAAAAGAACTTATATAACGAATTAAAATTTAAAACAGGTAATTGAACCAGGTACTTCCTTCCACCTATTAAGTCTGGCCGCTCGCATAGGGAAAGGGAGATGTTTAGAAAGCTCCGTACATATTTATCTGCTTGAAATTTATAGTGAGCTTAGTTATAATGCACATACGATACGATAAGCTGTGACATCTCCTTTACCCCGCCAGCTCAACTGCTCTATGTGTGAAACTAAAGCAAGTCTTAAAATTAATCATTACCAAGTAATGCAATAATAATAAAATATTATTATTAACAACCAGTTTTCAGTTATTATTATGATTACTGTTTTGTTAGCTGTCAACTTTAGAGTTGTTGTTGTTGTTGTTGTTATTGTTGTGTTTGTTTATTTTTTTTGGCTGTTTCTTTCTTTCTCTGTGCGCCTGAGATTTGAACTAAAACGTATAGTCAAAAAAAAAAAAAAAAATACAGTGTCTGGCGAAAGTTTTCACATAGCTGCGTTTAGCTAATTGAAATGCGGAAGAGATCATTGTTAGAATATGAAGAGCGAGTGATGCCTAGACTTTAGCTACGATATTTTAATTAATTTATATAAAATTGACATGTAGAAACTTTTGAAATAATCTTATAATATTATTGATAGCTTTTTCTATAAAAATATATTTAAATATTTCAATTATTTTAAACTGGTTTAGCACTTCAGTGAATATTTGATTTTAATCAGTTTTTTTTTAATTTTCCAGACTTTTCCAGCAATATTTAATATCTGATTTTAATTCGATTTTTTTTTTTCAATTTTCCAGACTTTTCCAGCAATATTTAATATCTGATTTTAGTTATATTTTTTTTAATTTTCCAGACTTTTCCAGCAAATTTTAATATCTGATTTTAATTAGATATTTTTTTTAATTTTCCAGACTTTTCCAGCAATATTCAATATCTGATTTTAATTAGATAATTTTTTTTTTAATTTTCCAGACTTTTCCAGCAAATTTTAATATCTGATTTTAATTAGATAATTTTTTTTTAATTTTCCAGACTTTTCCTGCAAATTTTAATATCTGATTTTAATTAGATAATTTTTTTTTTAATTTTCCAGACTTTTCCAGCTAATTTTAATATCTGATTTGAATTAGGTTTTTTTTTTATTTTCTAGACTTTTCCAGCGTATTTTCGACTATTCGCATGCTTTTCGTATTGAGTGTATTAAGTGCGCTTAGCTGCTTTAGCTTTGACTTGGTCGTTGTCGTTGTCGACAGTTTATGACAACAATTAAGTAATTTTTTAAATACTCTCCGAGCTGGCTGACTGACTAACGCTTGGCAACATGAAATAAAGCAAATACGGCCGCTAAATATGAATCTTATGTGCACGGCTATATGCCAGCACACACACACACACACAGACACAGACAGACAGACAGACAGTAAGTATATATAGGTATGTACTTACCTGTCTTATTACTCAACCAATGCAAGGCGAGACAATGCCGAGAAAGAGAGACAAAAGCAGATAGAGAGAGCGAGAGAGACGCACAACAATAATACATGCAATAAAACTGCCAAAAATATACGTTAATTACCTTTAAAGGTTTTTCAAATTAAACTCGTTAAATTATTAATGTTGTGTGTTGAAGCGAGACGGCAATAGTCAAGCAACAACAGCCAGATACATGGCGCAGGTAATGAACGGAGAGGGGGAGGGGGGGGGGCAACGCAGGGGGATCGACTCTATAGGGTCTGCGCGCATATATAACGTGTGAAGTTAATTAAATCTCAGTACACGTTTATTACAAAATATTATATTTGTTCACACGGACCAAGAGACCAAAAACTATGTACTTATGAAAACCTTTATAAAACAAACCAAAAAAAAAAAAAAGAAAGAAAACGAGAAAAAACTTATTTTTTATGACATTTGTCAGATTTTTGGATTAACGAACATATGAGATATGATCAGAGATTGTGGAAATACAATTTATCGCTTTAGACTCGTTTTTTCAATGCTTACAGCGAATGAAATGGGAATAAAATGTAACATCATAAAAATTACAGTAAAAGCTCGATGTGTTGGATTCGTAATGTTCAACAGAATTAGAGCATCGAATTAATTTTGATATTTCCATAGTTGAGTCTTTGCCCTTCTCATAATCAAAGCAATTTTTTACTTAAGTTATCGATAACTTTTCTTACACAAATAAGCATTAATTAGGCTTTCTATAAACACATTACAGGCTATAGCTAAATATCACTTATATTAACTTTCTAATTCATTTTTTTTCATATTTATTAGAAAGTTTATATTATTTATATAAACTCAGTTATAGACTGTAATATGTGTACATATATAAATTTCGATTGTAATTACTTGAAGTTATCGATAACTGAAAAAAAAACATATGCCTCTCGTTTCTAAAAACTTAAACTCAGCTTAATTAAGAAAATACATCTAAAATATCTTTAATTTATCTTTAAATCTTAACAGAGATTTTCAAACTTATCAATACAAATTTTGTTCATTTTCTTCTCATTTTTATATTTTATATATATTTAAAATATGTTTAAAAATATTTAAAAAAAAAAAAAAAGTAGAGCTGAAATCTTTTAATATGACTTTCTGAAAAACGAGACTTTACTCTAAAAACTATATCTTTAGCCCAGTTATATATATATATATATATATATATATATATATATATATATATATATATATATATATATATATATATATATATATATATATATATATATTATATATTATTTTAAGTATTATTTTAAGTAAAACATATACTTATGAATTATAAAAACTTAAATTCAGTCAAGATTTATTCTAAATAAACAAAATACTCTTTTTAATTCAGCTTCAGAGCTAAACAAAGTTTTTCGATAAAAATATTCTTCATTTTTTTCATTTTAATTTATATTTGCAAAAATATGTTTTAAACATGCAGAGCTGAGATCTTTGAATATGTCTACCTATAAAAGAGAACATATTCCATTCCAATAACTATATCATCAGCCTAGTTATAAGCTAGCTCTATGTATCGCTGACATTTTTTCAATAATTTTCTACTGGTCAGCGGCAACCCCAATAAAACGAGCACAAATCTATACACATATACCTTAGCATATATAAATATATATATGTATATGTATATGTATATTTATTGTATATGTGAATATATATACATGTTAGTTACGAAACAGTTGAACCAGGGGGTTGCGAATTGAATGGTTTGTGCTGAAAGGAGGGTGGCGAGGGGCGAGGGGCTGATGTTACACATGCACCACTGACATATGAATATTATTAATAAATGAATTGCATGTTAACAATAAAAGTTAAGAGCGCCGTCTGAAAACAAAAGGCTAAACTGAGAAAAGCTCGTGCCATGGAAAATGAAAAGCAGCTGAAAACTAGTGAAAATGACGACGACTTGGCTCCTGCCTTCCTTCTCTCTCTCTCTCACACTGTGTGGACTTGTGTTCCGTTCAGTTTTCGGTTTCGGTATCAGGTTAAAACAACAACAACAAAAACCGCGAATAGTTGGTAATAATAATGAACGAAGCGAATGAAACGTTTTTGGCTTTGCCAGTTTGCTGTGGCGCGTACCGAAAGAAAGAAACAAAAAAAAAATGGGAATAAAAAAGAAGTAGATTAATATCTCCCTCGAGTCCTTTTAGTCAAGTTTATACCATATACGAAGTCACACATATATACTAAATATATGTATATAAAAACATGTGTGTGTGTGTGTGTGTGTGTCCCATGAGTGTCTGTGTAGCTTTGCATATGAATTGTATGCGTTTCACATGCCGTTGCCCAGCGTCGCACAGTGGTCTCAAAACACAATGAAGACTATGCCATATAGAGGCAATAGGACTAGACTTTGGTATATGTTAAAGGAAGCAACGCTATAGAGATTTATAGCTAAAAAGAGAGGATGGAAAGCACATGAGTTATTCAATAGTTTACATTATGAAATACGAATTTATAGATCAGTTTTAATATTTCTAGACTTTAATCACAAATAAGTAGAGTTTACTATAAATGAAATGAAATATTATTTATTATTGATACTTTAGATTTTACTCTAAACTAATCTATAGAGTTTATGATAATTCAGATATTACTAGAAATGAAATGAAATATTATTTATTATTGATACTTTAGATTTTACTCTGAACTAATCTATAGAGTCTATGATAATTCAGATATTACTAGAAATAAAATGAAATATTATTTATTATTGATACTTTAGATTTTACTATAAATTTTACTATAAACTAATTTATAGAGCCATTAATACTTTAGATTTTACTATAAATGAATAGATATTATTTGTTATTGATACTTCAGATTTTACTCTAAACTAACCTATAGAGCCAATGATACTTGAGATATTACTATAAATTAAATGAAATATTATTTTTTATTGATATTTCAGAGTTTACTATAAATTTTACGGTAAACTTATCTATAGAGCCAATGATACTTGAGATATTTCAATAAAATAAATTATATTATTTATTATATTATATTTATATTTATATTATTATCTATTTGAGATACTTAAGTTTATATTTATTTATATATTTATATTTATATATTTATATTATTTATATATTTAAAATACTTAAGTTTTGTATAGGTGATACTGAGGATTGTCTCTGCACTATAGTTAACAAATTTTCTGATTTGTTTCTGCTGATTAATTAATAAATAATCAATTAATCAATTAATAAATATATTATATGAAATATATTATATTCAAAATATATAATATAATAAATAAATCAAATATAGAAATTATCAACTCATTTTCATTTTCATTTCATACATTTGTTAGTATGAGCTTTGTCAATTGATTACAATTATTATTATTATATTTTTTATTTTATTATATTATTAATTTATAAGTTTAAATTGTGCTACACTTCAAGATAATTTAATCAATCTACTTTGTCTTATCAATATTATAGTAGCCAACCCTTGACTAGCTCTAAAGAGTCTATAGTTCGATAATCGTTCAATTTAGTCTATTACTAAGAACTGTTAACTAGCTTTATTTATATTTTATTTTTTATTATATTGCCAACTGTTTGTTAACATGAGTTATACTTTATCTCAAGATGAATTCAACAATAACCGATTGACTTAACCGATTTCTATATAACTTTGATTAATTGTTTACCAAGATTAACTTGCCAGCATATTAAGATTCTCTTTAAGATTTGCTTGTTCTCTGTGCCACTGTGACAGCAGCATCGCGAACATTGTCGCTGTTGTTGTTGTTGTTGTTGTTGTTGTTTTTGTTGTTGTTGTTGTTGTTGCCCCGTCGCGGCTAAATTTGGCCTTTTTAACAAAGGTAACGAATGGGTTTTCACATGCAATGCGCGACGAGCAGAGGCAGCGTCGCTTTCGTCATATATTGGCGCTATACACATATGTGTGTGTGTGTGTGTGTGTATTTAGTTATGTACCTGCCCATTATCGTTAGCATTTGTTGTTGTTATTGTTAGTATATAAAAAAAAAAAATGGAATGCCGCACAGCCGTCGTTGACTTTATTCGTTCTATTCGCATTCGTATTCGTTTTAAATGAAAATTAATTTATGCGAATCGATAAGGCGCGCACACACACACACACACACACACACACACACACACACACATACTTATATACATATATGCCGCGCTTGTGGTATTTAGTTTTACTGCCCTCTGTTTGCGCTAGCGGCCGCTAGATGGCGCCTGCTTCGATTTGGCCCGTCTGTCAACCCTGCAAGCGATCAACCCTTCAACAACCCCGCTACACATGTGTGCGTGTCCCGTTCGAGAGCATTTGTTATTGTTGTTGTTGTTGTTTTTGGTTAGTCACTGGTCAGCCGAACAGTTAATTGAAGTCATTTTTCTAGCACTCGTTTGGCCATCCCAGTTAACTTGGCCAACTCCATTGCTGGCCGTTGGCTAATGCCACCAATTGGTCATGTGCACTTTGGCTATTGAAAGGTGATAACAAGCCACCCCCTATGCCAGGCCGTGCACAGGGTTTGCGGGGCTAGCCGCACAAGTGTTAAATGGGGTTAAGTTAAAGGTGCGTTGTTCATGTTGCCAATTGATGTCTATTGTTGTTGTTGTTGTTGTTGTTGTTGTTGTTGTTGTTGTTGTTCTACTTGCGTCAAGAATTTGAAGCGATAAAAGCAGTTGAGGCAAAGGTGTTAAGCGATATTTGAAATATAGAACGCAACTGTTTCATGAAATGGAATTATTTATAATAATTAAAGAGTGTATAATAAAATTGGAGCTTGGCATAAAGTCAACGAAATGTGAGCTCAGTTTATGGCTAGAATCTATTTGCTTTTAGAGTTGGCTCTTTAATAGCTAAAACTTATTATAGGAGCTACTTCAATCAGGCAAAGGTTGAACTAAAGCTAAAGCATAAATGACAATGAAAATCAGGGACCGTAACGATTATGATTTTTATATATAAAAAAAAATCAAGAAATAATAATTATTTGTTGAGTTTTTTAAATGAAATTATTTTTAATTATTATAATTGATTTTTATGATAGAAATCAAAAATAATTATTACAAATTAATTCTTCTATAAAAATCAATTCAAAACTTTTATTTTCAATTTTTATTAAAAAAAAAAAAAAAAAAAATAAGAATTATGCTTTGATTTGTATTTTAAAAATTGAAAAAAGAAATCAAATTGAAAACTCTTTTCATACAAAGGAACTAAATCATATATGGACCTATATATATATATCATTAATACCTTTCAGATGATATATAAGAATAAGTTCATATAACAATTTCCAGCTCTTTAGCTAGTTAGCAAAATATGAAAATTTGAAATAAATTTCTAAGCCAAATTGATTGCCAGCATACCCTACTTCTAGGCAACAACAGAGTATATGTAAGTAATATTATTATTGTGTGGCCTGTGGAGCAAGAGTTGAGCAAGGCGAGTTGAGAGACGTTATCGTTGGCACGTTGATCGCAGCTGCGGCTGGGCACACGGAGTCAAATCGATAGCCAAACAATTGTGCGGATCGAGACGGATCGTTGACAAAGGCCAACACAAATGCCGACACGTGCCAACGTGGCTTGACTTGGATTAAAGTCAAAGCTTGACAGAAGTGGCAGCAGCAGCAGCAGCAGCGGCAGCATCAGCTAAAGCTGAAATTAAAGTTAAAGTTAAAGTGGAAAAGACACAACAGACGTACAGAAATTCTGCGTAAAGATTCACATCGTGATCTGTACGAATGCAGCGCACGCATAAGTCATAAGGGGTCCACGCCAAGAGATCAGAGGGAGAGGGAGAGGGAGAGGAAGAGCAATGTGAACTTAATAAAAATTATTACACCTTTATGGGTGATCACGTAGCTGGCGAACAAGCCAGTTGAGCAGCCAATAAATTTCACTAGAAGAGCACAGAGCAAATGATCTGATGACAAAGCAACAGCAGCAGCAGCAGCAGCAGCTGAGAAAGATGCAAAGCAGTTGATAAGACTGAAGCGGGGGCAGGCATATATAGAGATGAAGAGGTGACAGAGGGTAGAGAGCAGTGTGCAGGGGTTGTAGCTGAGCATTGAGTATGTATGTAGCCAAGCCCTGGCCTTAATGACCAGCGCCTAATACTCAGCTCAATAAAGCCAATGGGCATGACCAGGAGGAGCACAGGGAATTGGGATTGGTTTTAATATGAAAGTACGCACTAATACAAATAAATACACACACACACACACACACACACACACACATACTATGCACATGTATGTGCGTTAATAATGTAATAAATATTCAAATTATAGTTCTTTATGCGCCTCGCGGCCGTTTCCATTGCCCATTTCCATTTCCATTTCCATTTCAATTTCTATTGGCATTTTCACCTGGCTGACCCGACCCTGTGTCATGGCTGAAACAAATAACCGAACGTCAACATTTACACTAATAAAATACGCTTAATGTGTATATCAGGCAATGTCAACTGCCAACTGAAGCGAGTCGCCAGCGGACCGACCAACCCCCCCGCCAGCCACCTTGTGGGCAAGGGCTCGCTATTGGTAAAAATAAGCTATGGCACGTTTATAGTTGCATTATGCTAATCAAATGACACCCAATGGTGGCATACACACACACACACACACAGAGAAAGAGAGAGAGGGAGAGAGAGCTGGCCAATTGCCTGAAACTCTTAGTGGACTCTTGGCCATAAGCAACTGCCAAGAACCAACTGGCAACTGGCAACTGGCAACTGGCAACTGGCCATGAAATTCGTTCATGAGGGTTGCTCGCGTTTATTTTGACATTCAAGTTAATAGATCGGTTTTAGTTATAAATTAGCATTTTATACCAACTGAGGTGTGTTTGTGTGTGTGAGTGTGTGTGAGTGCATGTATTTGCCCTCTGCTGACTTCAGCGTGGTCAAGTGTGGCAAGCAAATCGACTTGGTGGCGGTTTTTTGACTTACGTTAACTTTTTTTTAAGGGTGACTCGACTAACTATAAATCGACGACTCGAATTAGTTAACATATAGTTCAAGCATTATTATGAGAAACTGAACTTTAATGATATAAAGATAGAGATAGATACAGATATAGATATAGATATAGATATAGATATAGATATAGATATAGATATAGATATAGATATAGATATAGATATAGATATAGATATAGATATAGATATAGATATAGATATAGATATAGATATAGATATAGATATAGATATAGATATAGATATAGATATAGATATAGATATAGATATAGATATAGATATAGATATAGATATAGATATAGATATAGATATAGATATAGATATAGATATAGATATAGATATAGATATAGATATAGATATAGATATAGATATAGATATAGATATAGATATAGATATAGATATAGATATAGATATAGATATAGATATAGATATAGATATAGATATAGATATAGATATAGATATAGATATAGATATAGATATAGATATAGATATAGATATAGATATAGATATAGATATAGATATAGATATAGATATAGATATAGATATAGATATAGATATAGATATAGATATAGATATAGATATAGATATAGATATAGATATAGATATAGATATAGATATAGATATAGATATAGATATAGATATAGATATAGATATAGATATAGATATAGATATAGATATAGATATAGATATAGATATAGATATAGATATAGATATAGATATAGATATAGATATAGATATAGATATAGATATAGATATAGATATAGATATAGATATAGATATAGATATAGATATAGATATAGATATAGATATAGATATAGATATAGATATAGATATAGATATAGATATAGATATAGATATAGATATAGATATAGATATAGATATAGATATAGATATAGATATAGATATAGATATAGATATAGATATAGATATAGATTGATCCCTTACTCAAGACATTTCTCTCGCTCTCTCTCACTCTCTCTCTCTCCCTCTCTCATCCTCCCCTAGTTGTGGTCAACCTTCCAGGACCACAAATATGCCCAGATCTCTTACTTACTAACAATGAAAGCCATCTAATCTTGTTGGCAATATAAGACGCGCTAACAGATGCCAAACAAAGCTGTGACAATGAAATCGAGTTGAGTCGAGTCCTGTGATCCTTTCGCCGCGAAAAGCACGCGCGACTATTCGCAGTTGCCATTTGACCTCGCTGTCGCTGGCTCAACTTTCACCCCTTTCGCACGGCCGAAGGGAAAGCAGAGGTGAAAGGCAGAGCATTACAATTTCGTTGTTTTGCCAACTTGGCATTCTTTCGCCTGGCATATTTTTGCACAAATCGCTGTCAAGAACAATGGTGCTGCAATCGATCCTTGGTATAACTATTTATTGCAAAAGACTGAAAGAAAGCCTTTCACAGTCGTTGGGCATTCGCAACTCCTATCAATTACCGCAAATGCCACTTCAAATGTCGCAAAGCGCAACAATCGATTCACATTTTCTTTTCTTCTCATTTTTGGCAAATTTTGATTTGGTAGAAAAATCCATTTCATTCGAACCGAGGCAAGCAACCCCTTTCCCTACGACCCTCTGACAACATTGAGAGGGAGAGATCGAGAGATCTTGCAGCCGCCAGTTATTGCGCATAATTTGCATAATCATAATCTGCATTGTCTGAGGGTTGATTTCCTTTTACTTACCATACCTTTTACCCATACCTTTACCTTCACATTTACCTTTAACGAATTCGGTTTGGCTTGCCCTTGGCCTGGCCCACCTTTCAGATTTTCGCTTTCAATACGCTTCCGTGTGCGCGTCTTCACCTTGTTGCGACCGATACAATTTGCATATCAATGCAACGGATATTATTTATTTTCATTTCAAATGAAACGAAAATTTCATGCAAAGCTGCTGCATTCGCCTAATGGGTGCAGATGTCTGGCCCTTCAATGGATCAAAAACGGCTTCGGCTTGCCTTGGCTTGGCCAGCAATTTTCTCATAATTATAAATGCAGGCACTGTTCGACCGAAGTTACTTTTCTTTCATAACTCAAAAGAGTCTCAATAACGCACTGACAGCCACAGATCGAGCCTGTGATCGCTAGCATTTGCTTTGGCTCACTCACTCAACTCACTCGGCTCACATCATTTACATACGCCTGTTTATTGATTGATCTTCTGAGCCAGCGACACGCCTGGGCAAATGTGAAACCGAATCTTGGAGCTCGTTTCATCAGTTCGTTTTCATATGTTAATCCTGACCCGAGCAGCCAGCTGAAATTGTGTCCATTATTATGTTTATGATTTCCGATCTATATACAAATGCCATGCCATGCCATTCAAGTTCGTCAAAACTGTGAAAATATTAGCATTCAGGCGAATATAACTAACTCTATAGAGCATATAGTTGAGCAAGGTCATACAGAAGAGGAGAGGGAAATATAACTAACTCTATAAAGATTATAGTTGGGACAGAGAAATGTTCTATGGCAAGACAATTCAGCAATATCATTGTCTAGACTTTGACTTCTATATAAAAAGTTCCATATCCTGAATGTATCTATATATATATACATATATCACATTTACAACGGGATTTAAGGGGTAAGGGTAGAATAGAAGGAGGCTTGGCAGACTGTTTAAAAGTGGGTAGGAGCTGATTCGATATAGCTACAGATATCCGACTGTCTCTTCATTCGTCTAAAACTAACTCTCAGATCTATAAGAACTAAAGATTTTTTTGTGGCTCTCTACATAGCACACGCAGATCTAAATATTCTCTTTATTTATTACAACTTTAATGATATCGATTATTATCGAATTATCGAGCATTATCAAAATTCTGAAATTGCATTTGGTATATATTTTAAGTGCCTATAGCTAGAATCAAGCAAATTTAGCATCTTTTGTATTCAGCTTTTAAGACAATTTTATTATTTTTATTACTCAGCAATTTTTCTATATCTTTAATGGAAAATATTTTTAATATACACCAAATTTTGAAGTTTTATTAAATTTATATTAAATTAAATATTCAACAGAATATGTAAATCAAATGCTAATAAATTTCATTGAAATCCATTAAGTAACACAGAAATTAAAATTATCAGCTGGCCTAGGCCTCAGTTAACTTGGGCTTTGTTTAGAATATTTTATTTAATACTTATTTTATATTTTTAAATATTTGCACTAGCAACTCTTAGCAATTGAGCTCTACTAAAGTTAGACGGAACTCTGACCAAAGATCGTGACTGAGATTAAATATATATTATTATTATATACATATATAAACATATATTTCTATATATCTGAACATTTTCATATGAAGCAAGTCTTTAAAATTGACCAAAGTTCAAGACTGAGATAAAATATATTTATATATATATATATTATTAAATATACAAATATTTCTATATAACTGAACAGTTATTATATTATTATATATACAAATTTAGAAATTATATATCTGAACATTTTCACATGAAGCAAGTCTCTAAAATTGAACCAGACTCAGATCAAATATATATATATATATATATATATATATATATAATATTTCTATAAATTTTCACATGAAGCAAGTCTCTAGAATTGATCTCTAAGCTAAAATAAGTTGACTTTAGGCCAGAGCCAGAGCTACAGTTAGACGGAACTCTGGCCAAAAGATCGAGACTGAGATCAAGATCGAGCACGATAGCAGCTAGACCTCCGACAACCTCTTGTAGTAGTTGGCTTCTTTTTCATTTTTTTTTTTATTTGGCTAACCGAGACAGCAATAACAGAAGCAGCAGCTGAAGCTGAAGCAAAGTCAAACCACAAGCAACGAGCACGCGCACTTTAATACGTGTGTGAATTTCGCATCGAGTTTTATTGAGCACTTCACATATATCTCCCTCTCTCTCTCTCTCTCTCTCTCTCTGTGTGTGTGTGTGTTTGCAAGTAGGCCCCAAAAACTATGCATTGGTTTGCACCGTCAGTTGTGTGGGCGGGTGAGGCGGGTAGCGACGGCTAGTTATCTACAAGTTGTAGTCGTTTGGCCGCGGCTGTTTGCCCATTGTTCTAGAGCTCCGGCTGTTGCACGAAAATTAATTTCCAACGGCAAGTGCAATGGCAAAATGCAAAGTGCAGCTGTTGCAGGCAGCCGCCAAGTAAAGAAGGGCAGGGCTAAGAGGGAGGACATGGGCAGGGCATGGGGCAGGGGCAGGCGTTGGGGACTGCCGGTTACTGTAAGCAGATTTGCCCAGCGCTGATAAAAACGAGGCGCTTCGGGGCTTGAAAAGGTCGTCGTCGACATTGTTATTGCTATTGCTGCTGTTGTTGTTGTTGTTGTTGTTGTTGTTGTTGGCAAAAAAGTTTGCGCGCTGCATAGCAAAATGCACCGTTAGTCGAGCTAGCAAACTCCTCCGCCCGCACAGTTTTCGCTGCCGTTGCGTATCTATGAGATACAAATGTTGAAGCGTGTGCATATGCCGGCCGTTTGCAACAGTTGCCAACAACTTGCACTGCCAGCCACATCTCCAACTCCAGCTCCAACTCCAGCTCCAGCTCCAGCTCCAGTTCCAACTCCAACTCCAACTCTGGCTACGACTCTGTTTGCCTCTGTTATTTAGTAGTTAATAATGAGCATGTTGAACCTGTCGTTGTTTGTTTTGCCAATACTGTGCAGCTCGCATTTCTAGTCAGCGGGTATCTTTGTTTATTTGGAAAAGATACATTTGTATCTTGTAGATATTTTTATATTTATATATATATTTATTATAAATATTTTATTATTGAATTATTCATTTTTGAGTCTCGATTTCGGCGTATCTACTTTGATATCTCAAGGCTGCGCTTGTATCTAACAGATAACAGGAACATTAGATTTTTTGACAGTTTTTTACCTTCTAGATATTTTAAAATGGAATATATGAATTATATATGAAATATGAAATATATATTTTTTTTATTCATATAGGTATATATATATATATATATATATATATATCTTTATCTCTGATATTTAAATTTGCATATCTAAAAGAAACATTTATCACTCATAATTTGTATACTCTGTTTACTTAAAAGATACTTTTGTATCTTGTAGATTCTTTTGGTAAAACACTCTTTTTTTATAGATACTTGGCTTGATATATTTTGTTTTAATATTTGCTTTAGCTGAATCTGTAATGTTATTAGATCATTTTTATTGAAAATAATTCATTTAGCTACTTTTCTTTATTCTATAGATACTTTGCGCACATCTTGTATCTTACAGATACATTTGTATAGATGCATTTGCCAACATGTGCAATCGACATACATGTTTGCCTTAGAGAATGCCTCTCAATTTGTATCTCATGTTTAAAATTGTATCTTACAGATATTTATGTATCTCAAAGATACTTTTGTATCTATTGCATATATTTTCAGATATTTTATTATTAAGATCATCTTTGCTTAGTTAATGATTTCATATCTCTCAGATACTTTTGTATCCTCTAGATACTATTGCATATCTTAGATATGTATCTAAAATGTAATTTTGTATCTTTAAGCATGCTTTTGCAATCGTCAAGTTTCATTGTCTTTTCTTTATCAATAAATTTAGTAAACTGCAGATACTTTTATATCCCGTAGATACTATTGCATATCTTAGATACAAATGTATCTGAAATGTAATTTTGCATCTTTTCCATTTGTCATTTTCTTTGTCAACAAATTAACTAACCTGCAGATACTTTTGTATCCCGTGGATACTATTGCATATCTTAGATACAAATGTATCTGAAATATAATTTTGTATCTTTTCCATTTGCCATTATCTTTGTCAACAATTTTAGTAAACTAGCAGATACTTTTGTATCCCGTAGATACTATTGCATATCTTAGATACAAATGTATCTGAAATGTAATTTTGCATCTTTTCCATTTGTCATTTTCTTTGTCAACAAATTTACTATCCTGCAGATACTTTTGTATCCCGTAGATACTATTGCTATTATCTTAGATACAAATGTATCTGAAATATAATTTAGCATATGCAATCGTAAAGCTTCATTGTCTTTTCTTTGTCAACAAATTTAGTACTGCTGCAGATACTTTTGTATCTCACAGATATTTCTGTATCTCAACCTGACAATTCATCCAATATCTTCATTTACAACCATTTCCAGCCAATTGCATGGTATTTTCCCGTCGCATCCCACAAATGCCAAGGCACAAAAATGTTATTTGCCTGCGCACTGCATGGGATTGCGTCGCTTTTGCACTTGTTGCCCCTATCGATGGCGATGCGTAGCCGCGCATAAGCAGCCCCTAAATGCTCGAGGCAATATCCTCATGCGTGGCATGTTGGAATGGGACGCCTCTGTAGGGATGGGCGCACGATGAGTGCAGAGAGGCCGTGCAGCATAATGCGATAATATCGAGCGCTTCAAGGACACGGCACTTCTCACGCCGCCGCTCTGACTGTGGAACGGCTCGAATGTAATACATATGCAAATGTGCCCACAATGAACTGCATTGAGTGCGCATTAGTTTTGTATCTATAGCTGTTGCATGGGAATTATCCCGATGGGCAATGGCAAGGGCAAGGGCGAGGCGAGGCGAGGCAAGGCGAGGCTAGCTCACGCACTTGTTGGGCCGTTCGTTTAGTTTCCCAGACGGACGAACGCGCGGCTGGCAAAATGCTCAACGCATTAATCAATATTACAAATTGTGTAGCCAAATGAAATGACTTTGGTTTATGCTAATCTTCCAGCTGAAGGCAGAAGCAGAAGCAGCAGCCAGTGAGCCAGTGAGCCAGTGAAACAACGCACGCTAAATGCCGCAAATGCCAATAAATCACATGCGAAGGACAACGAACGAACGAGCAATGCCATCGAAGACAAGTCTGTGTGTACGGCTCTGGCTTGAGTTTTATTTGGAGTTTTAGGTTTTGGTTTTATGCCTGCGACTTTGCCACTTCACTTGTCAGCGGCATCATTAATAATCCTTTGCTTTGCCATAGCATACTTTGCAGAGCCAGCAAAAGAAATAAGGTAAATGATGCAAATAAACAAATGTCATATGCGTTTGCCCAACACACATACACACATGTATATAGATATATATATATATATATATATAAACCCTTTGCTGTCAACCTCAAAAATGTCATTAGGCAATGCCTGAGAAGACGTGCTCTCCTTTTGAGCTGACTGTTCCGGTTTCGCTGCTGTCACACATATGCTCGATTGTTGTAATTCGATTCAAGGAAACGAAATGAAAAGCGTTGCGCACATTTCTTGATACGGAATTAATGCAAATTAATGATGCAAACTGGCAAGCAAAGGCCTGCAGACAGGCAGACAGCCAAAGGCCTCGACTAGCTGCAGATACAAGTCTCTCTCTCTCTCTCTCTCTCTCTCTCTCGCTCTGGCAACTGGCAAATAGTTTTTTAATGTTTCTTTTTCTGTTCTAGCACATAAGCCAGCTACAGTCAACATTTCTGCATGCCGCTCTCAACTCTCAACTCTTGATCGACTCTCGCAACGTTCGCTTGGCTTGCATAAGCCAAAGACAAAACAAAATTTGTTTTATAAAATATGCCAACAATTTGGCTCGTTAGCGGCACAAATATGCATAAATTAAAAAAAAAAAAATTATTATTAAAAAAAAAACAAAAAACAAGAAACAAAAATTATTATTATATATTTGCATTTAGGCAAGCTGTTTGGGCAGTGTATCAAAGTCTAGCCAGGTGGCATGGCCATATAACAAAACGTGGCTCGAACGATTTCAAGAAAACCCCATTAACCTCAATTAGTGACTTGCGTATGAACAATGCGACTCTCACACTCTGACAAACAGGCTGAACTGAACAAACTGCTAATTAAAATAATGTCAATAAAATTGTGGTCCATTATACACTAACCAAAATTGCAGCTGAATAGCTAAATATATATATATATACAGATATATATATATATATATATAAGCCAGCGACGAGCGATTGCCAAACGTGTAATTTAATAGAGCTGCGAGTGGGGCCAAAAGTTGAGCTAGTCGTAATAAGTACGACAGCAGCAGCAGCAGCAGCAAAAATCATCATAAAAAAAAAAACGACAGAAAAAATCACAGGCCGGCTATAAACGCCGAATACAAAACTCTCAAAAATACAACAACAACAACAACTCAAAGTACAAAGCAATCATAAATGAAAAATGCAAAATGAAAACAATAAGTTCGAGCCAGGCGGCGAGGCGGGGGCGTGGCCGCATGCATGCATGCGCTTGTATTCGTGACGATCTATCTGGCCATAGGCGAACAATCGAATTCAATGCATACCAAAAGTTCCCACAGCAACAACAACAAGAGTCACACACACACACACACACACACACACACACACACACACACACACACACACACACACACACACACACACATGTACGCATTTCGTAACAGCTTGCAATTTTTCGCCAGGTAGCTAATTATTAGTTAACTTGTATCTTTAAGATACGCGCAGCGCATTGCTTAATAGACCAGAACACAAAGAATGCCAACAGCAGCAGCAGCAGCAGCAGCAGGAGACGGGAGACGGGAGACGGGCGGCGCAGTCTCCACTTGGCTGCGCTGTCATCTGTCCATTGTCATAACACGTAGCTGAATTGCGGTTTTGTATCTCATGGATGCGCATGCGAGCTGCAGGGCCAGGCCAATAGCACAATTCATTGGCTTTCCCAGCGACGAGAGCCCAGGCCGATGCGTGATTTTCACATGTATCTATTAGATACGTTTGTATCTTTTGGCATGCAGCAACGTGTCAATGCGTAGCAAACGACACAGTTTACAGTTTGTTGTTTTCAGTATTATTATTTTTTGTTTTTTGTTTTTTGTTTTTGTTTTTTTCTAACGTCAAACACGCCCCCTTCCAGGCGCTGCCCCAGAAATTATAGCTCAGCCATAACAATTTCCAACTGCGCCTCGCCATATACTTAGAAAGCTGTGGGAACACAGCTCCAACGTTCGACCCATCCATATATGAAAAGACGCCAGCCTAGCCTAAACGGCAAATAATAGACGAAATACGAAATTGAAGAAGAGAGAAATAAAAAAAAAAAGCTAACAGCTTGGCTACGATGATGACGGCGAGGGAGGTTTTCAATAGATCGCCATTTCGCATCATTTGCATATGACAAGAGCACAAATCAAAAACTAGAGCCAATGGGTAGAACGAATAGAAAATACCCTGTACAAAATATGAGAGTAGTTCATAAATGGGTCAAAATTATGGAGCAGTTGAGTAAATGCTGCGGAATGAGAGCAGTGGAGAGATGTGGAGACATTTTGAGATAAAGAAATAAAGAAACACAGAATTGAAAGAGAGAGAGAGAGAGAGAGAGAGAGAGAGAGAGAAAGAGAGAGAGAGAGGGAGAGAGAAAGAGGTGGACAGGAAGAGAGGTTGAGAAAGACAGAGGTGGAAAGAAAAAAAGGAGGAGAAAAAAAGAGGTGGGAAGAAAGAGAGAAGGAACAAACACGACTGAGTGGAAGAGAGAGAGAGAGAGAGAGATAGTGTGAAATTGTAAGATAAAAAGATAGAGAAATAGACAGATAGAGAGATACGGAAATAGAGACATACAGAAATTGAGAGATAAGTGTAAGAGAGAGGCGGAGAAAATAATAGAGCAATTGAGAGAAGGATGTAGAGAGTCGCAGAAAGTGAGTAAGATTCAGAGATAGTGAAACAGAGATACAGAGAAACATGCTGAAACATTTGAAACTAGAGAGAGAGAGAGTTCTCAAGTAACTATGGAAAAGATGTTCATACTCAAGAATCATAGAGAAGAATTCATATTCAGATTCATCGTCGCATTCATATTCACCCACACATTCGTATTCAAATGTATAAATTCTGTGAAATTGAATTCATATTCATATTCATATTCATATTCATATTCATATTCATATTCATATTCATATTCATATTCATATTCATATTCATATTCATATTCATATTCATATTCATATTCATATGCATATTCATATTCATATTCATATTCATATTCATATTCATATTCATATTCATATTCATATTCATATTCATATTCATATTCATATTCATATTCATATTCATATGCATATTCATATTCATATTCATATTCATATTCATATTCATATTCATATTCATATTCATATTCATATTCATATTCATATTCATATTCATATTCATATTCATATTCATATTCATATTCATATTCATATTCATATTCATATTCATATTCATATTCATATTCATATTCATATTCATATTCATATTCATATTCATATTCATATTCATATTCATATTCATATTCATATTCATATTCATATTCATATTCATATTCATATTCATATTCATATTCATATTCATATTCATATTCATATTCCCATCACATATACAAATATATGAACTATGCTACCCATGTTGTCGCCCATTTACAGGGTATACGCTGCATCGGCTGGGGTGGCACATAATTATAAAAGGTCAGAACTAGCTGGCAAAAGCAGACATTTGGCATTTGTGGTCCCGCAGGACACACACGGGGCGCAGTCAACGCAACGTAATTGCACTTCAAAATGGGCATCATCCATAATGCGAAAAGTATCTATAGCCGGTAAATGTATCTCTAAAGCAAAAGCTAAAGCTGTTGCTGTTGCTGTTGCTGTTGCTGTTGCTATTGCTATTGTTGTTGCTGTTATTGGTAATTGTATCGCTTTTGCCTGTCGCTGTGGCATATGCAACGGCCATAAATCTGAATGCCTGAAACCCTCAACCCCGCAGCGCGCACTCTCTCTCTCTCTCTCTCTCTCTCTCGCACTCTCTCGCTCACATTGAGATTCGACACTCGAGCTGATGATGAGCTATGAGTTTTCTATGCAAATCGCTGAGCAGTTGTTGTTGTTGTTGTTGTTGTTGATATTTGTTGTTCTCCGGCTTTTAATTGAAATGCAAATGCGAAATGCGAAATGCAATGCAGCGACATGTCCAAGGCATATTCCGTCCATCCGTCCATCCGTCCATTGTCCAATGGATCACGCGCTTGTTTCTTCTTACAATTCCAAAACACGATCGAAACGAATGGCCGCGCAGTAACTCAAAACCGAAACCAAATCTAAAAACCAAAAACCAAAAGCAAAAGCTGACGTCTGTGACGAGCAGCAGCCATTAGCTATTGCCGCAGATCTGTGCAGTATCAAAAGTATCTAAGTATCTGTATCTGTAGCTGTAGCTGTAGCTGTATCTGTGGCCGCCTTTTGTATTGTGGCCCGTGACTTGGGGCTATCCAATAACCCAATGCCAGCAACAGCAACAAATAAATAGAAAAAAAAAAAAATAAAATAAATCTTATATAAATATATATATACAAACATATACACATATATAGATGCATTTACAGGTATCGGGTATATGCTGCCCATAGAGAGTAATTAGAACTGAATTGCAACTGAAATGCATCCAGTGAATTCCAATTAAATTGCCGCAAGTCCGGCGCTTACCCAGCCGTTAAAGGATTTGCGACAAATGCGAAATCTGAGCGAATCATAGCAAAAATTATATAGAATTTATACATGAATTGAATAACAGATTTAAGCGAATGTTCCCGGTGATATCTGCTGAATGCCACCTATAGATGGAATTGATATATTCACAGATCTTATTACAAATGATATTATTATTGTTGCTATTATTCTTATTATTGTCATTATAATCACCATTGCCTTGTTGCATTAGCATTAGTATTAACATTCGTATTATTGCATTATTATTAGCTGTATCATTACAATTTGCATTGGCATTCAACTTAGAATTTGCATTAGCATTGCCATTGGCTCTAGCATTAAACCTAGCATTGACATTAGCATTATTATTATAACTCGCATTGGCATTAGAATTAGCGTTAGCTACAGCATTAGCATTGGCAATAAAACTATCATTAGCATTAGCAATGACATGTGCATTAGTATTAGCATTAGCATTAGCATTAGCATTAGGCTTGCAGTTAAATTAGCGTTAACATTAACATTATCATTAGCATGAGCTTACGCATTAGCAATAGAACTATCATTAAAATTAGCATTAGCATTATCATTTTCATTTACTTGCTTTCTTCATAATAATTATCATTATTGCTATCATATTTTCATTATCAATATCATTATCATTGTCAATAATTCAAGCATTATACTTAGCATTAGCATTAGGATTAACATATGCATTAGTAATAAAAAATACTATTAGTCTTACCAAGAGAATTACCATTAGCATTAACATTATCATTGGAATTCATGTATATTTGTCATTATCATTATCATAATTATTGTCATATTAAATTCAAAATCATTTTCAATATATATTAAATGGAAAAAATTAAGAATTAAAAAAAAAAATTAAAGAAAAAATAAAAAAAATAAAAGAAATCATGATGAAAATAATTTTTTTTTATTCTCATTAGCGTTATTAGCGTTAGTATTGTCATTAGTTAATATATAATGCATATATAATACATGTATATCCTTATATTGTTATCCTTACATTCTTATACTTATCTCACGTAAGATTTGAGTTCATTGCGAATATATATACATATATATATATCTTTAAGTCTGCCTCAATTGGTGCTACAGCTTAATGATCGAGCGACGTCTTTGCGACGTTGCCAAGTTTCACATTGCTAATCGAAACTTGGGCGACAGCTGCTGAATGAAATATGTGTATATATATATATATACAATATAAGCAACATTTATATATATATATATACATATCGCTATGTGCTAGATACACCCCTTCTTGGTCTGAACTTGATTATAATAATTTACGCAAAGGAAATTCCTTTGGCAGCATTGGAAACCTGGGCAGTGCTCTAAGAAGTTGCTGGGTCGCTGGGAAGTGGGACGGCCGGCACCCAGTGCTCAGGCTCTGGCTTCCTTTCGCATCGATCCTGGTGCAATATGCAAATGAGCACGAGCCGAATGCCAGCCGGCATTTAGGCACTGACGCAGTGAGGCACTGAGGCAGCCAGGCAACGGCAGGACAACGACAACCCCTCTCCAGAGCCCTGTAATGAGCAAAGGTGTTTAATTGTCCGACGGCTATTGAGCAGCTCCTCGAGTTCGAGTTCGAGTTTGTGTTCGCGTTCGCCTTTGAGTTTCGTTTCAGTTGCAGCTTTATCCTGAGGGCTGCGAGCAGCTGCACAGCACCAGCTAGTGGGCAGGACAATCATCATCAAAAGAAAAAAAAAAAAAAAAGAAATACATATAAAGACGAAATTATTTCAAAACTGATGCATGACAAGTTAAGAACCGTCACAGATCTATAGTTTGATAAATTATAAATTATATTCAGAATTTGTAATGAGAAATCGAGAATATCAAAATGAACTGCATGAACTTGAATACTATATAGTACTTTGAACAATTATTAAGAATGCAACACTTTTCCGAGAACAAAATATTGTAAGGGAAAATACTTTAGAAATTTGATTGAACTCTTTACTTAAGCAGCAAGGCTATTAAAACTCCGAGTTTACTTTGACTTTGTAAATGATTAGAAATTACAATTTATTATGGTTTATATATTTTTTGAAGTGCATATGAATTCTATAGGAAGCTTATTGAATTTAGAAATTGTTACAAGTTTGTATGGAGAACTTTAACTTAACTTAACTTTAATTTTAACTTATTAACGGTGCCAACAGCATTCATAGAAATGTCCCCTAGGAACACTCTATAGAGCTGTACAAAAATTTCTAGACTTACTTTCATAATTTTGGAATGATAAAACTAGAGATTGATAGATGGTTAAATAGATATAGATAAATAGTTATGCAGACAGATAGATAGATAGATAGATAGATAGATAGATAGATAGATAGATAGATAGATAGATAGACAGATAGATAGATAGATAGATAGATAGATAGATAGATAGATAGATAGATAGATAGATAGATAGATAGATAGATAGATAGATATATAGAAATCGTTAGATATATGGATAGATGATAGATAGATGGATGAATAGACAGATAGATAGATAGATGGATGAATAGATGTATAAAAATCTAAAAAAAAAAAACTAGGTGACTACAGAAAAATACAAAATGGGGATAATAAACAGCTTCCTGACTTTAGGAACTTTAGGGCATTAGGAAATCAGGTAAAATTTAATTTTTTTGCCTTTTTAACACGTAGTTTTCTCAAGAACTCTCTACAAAAATATTTCTAATTTGAGTTAAATTTAAATTTCAAGTTGCTCTTAACTCAATCAAATATTAACTTAAATTTTGAATGTCATCCATTACGAATCTAATATAAAAATGCTTTAATTATAAAACAAAATGTTTTAAAATGTTTTTGAATTGAGCTCAATTAAAAATTTTAATTTGCTATCAGCCTAAAAAAAATGTCAAAAAATAAAATTTCTAATGCAAACCATTAAAAATGTAATATCAAAAGTCAAATTATAATTTTAAAATATATATATATACATATGTATATATATATAAATTTAGGTCAATTAAAATTTCAATATGCTTTTAGCTTAAAAAACAGTTATTAATTGAAATTTCTCAAGCCATTACGCACCTAATAGAAAAATTCTTTAATTTAATCATTTTTATAAGGTAAGAAAAATATATTCAATAAAATGCTCATTGTATTTCCTCGTCCTTTGAGCTTGAAGCATTCTCTATTACTCTCACACTCACACTCACACGCACTCTCACTATCCATCTCGCTCTCCCACTTCACTTCGCTGTGATTGTTTGTAACCCTTTTTACAGTTGCATTTTGGCCTGCGGCCATGTAAACAACTCTAAACTCGAATCATTAATCTATTACGCAATTACTGACACACACACACACACACACACACACACACACACACAGTCGCACTCTCTCACACACTCACTGTCTCCCGTTCTCTCACACTCCTTTTTACACATATCGCAACTGATTCGCCTGTTGCATACAATACAATTGCCATCCCACTTCTCCTTCCCCACTTACCACTCCCCCTATACTGCTCACACTCATTTTCGCCTCACCAATTCGCACCACAACAAAAACAACAACAGCAACAACAGCAGCAGCAGCAATAACCGCGAATATTTTTTCCATCCTTTTTCGCCAGTGCAAAAAAAAAAAAAAAAAAAAGACAACAACAGCAATTGGCAGCACACGCACTGCTCGCTCGCTTCCTCTACCTTTACTTCTCACTCTCCCTTTGTCTTGCTCGCGCACTCTGCTTTGCCAATTGCGTCCAGCTATCCCATCCCTTAACCCTTCGCCTTGCTGCGTGCGTTTTGCCAACCCTCTGCCTGCAGCTCAACTTGCACTTGGCACAACACCTTGGCCCTCTCTCTCTCTCTCTCTCTCTCTCTATGTGTGTGTGTGTGCAATTATCACGCGTTTATTGCAAAACAATGCAAATATTGTAACGGTAGCAGCAGCAGCAGCAGCAGCAACAACAACAAGGGCAACATTTGGGCTGCGCGTGTGAGTTTTTCAACTGTTGCGTACGTGTTGTTGTTGTTGTTGTTATGCAATTTGCTATTGTTGTTGTTGCTGGCAACGTTTTTCGGCAAAGGTCAAAAGGCGGACGCCAGGCAGCCTTTGCCTGTTGATGTCCTGTGGCGAAGGCAGCGACATCAGCAGCGACAGCGGCAGCGGCAGCGGCAGCGACTGCTGCTTTAATTGCTGTCAATCTCTCTGCCTGTTGTTGTTGTTGTTGTTGTTGCTGTCTGCTTCTTCTGCCTTTACATTCTTTTTTTTGGCTTTTTTTGAAAGGGAAAGCAAAACAGTTTTTGTTTCTTTTCTTTTCATTTTTTTTGCAACTCAATGAGCGGGAGTGAGTGAGCGAGCGAGCAAGAGTAAATGTACGAGAGTGGCTGAGATAGGTGAATGTGTTGCCTTTGTGTTTACGTCTAATTAACAGTAATTAACGCATTAAAAGGGGCATGTGTGCATGTTGTAGACCTGCAGGACTTGGCTGATTGATCGATTTACTTAGCATTCAATATTCAATATATTTATCTAGTTTTTTTGTAAAAGAGATATACAATAATACATTTTATATTGAATATTTATTATTTTTAATTTTTAATTTAAAAAAAAAAATGTATCTAAATATAAATTTTTATAACATATTTAATATCTGTATTAAATATTAATTTATAATTAATTTGGGCATTTTTTATTTAATACATGTAATAAATATTTATTTATTATTATATATTGTAATTTTTATTATATATAAAAATTACATATATTTATATATTTAATATTTATATAAACAAAAAATTATATAATAATGTTATTAACCATTTTCTTTATAAACAAAAAATTTCATAATTTCGCATATCAATCAAATATTACTATTATGCATTACATTGGTTAATTATAATGCGTCTAAGAGTCTCGACGTGGTTAACTGTATATGTTTGTGTGTGTACCATTAAAATAGCTCAAAGCTTTTGTAGTTATAACTTAATTACCGCCCGTTGACTGTAATTGTTAATTGTTATTATTGTTGTTGCTGTTGTTGTTGTTGCCGCCTCATCAAGCAGCACAAAAATGCCACACAAATCAAATCAATTTGCTGCATGCACACACATGCACAAACATGCACACACACTCACGCATACACTCACTCACACGCTCGCCAACATCGAATCAACCAACCAAAAAACAACACTAATATGACACTTTAACAGTTAGGCCAACACACACACACACACACACACAAGACGAGGCGAGGCGAGTCGAGTCGAGTCGACTCACTCACACTTAATTCGACTCGCACACGAACACACTCAACGCACGCACGCTGACACACACACACACACTCACTACTAATAATAAAAAATCATAATTTCAATCAAAGGCAACAGCAACAACAGCAATAGGCAGCTAAGCAGGCGACAGCAGCAACAGCAGCAGCAGCAGAAGCAGAGGCAGACGACGACGACGACTACGCATCGGCACCTGCATAGCGCGCGCTCTTTTACACCTATGCAATCGGTGCCGGGCAGTCGGCAGCCGGGCCATTCAGTCACTACGGACAGCAGCAGCAGTACGAAAAAAAAAATACAAAAAAAAAGAAACGAAGAAAGAAGAAAAAAAAAGTAAATATACTGAGCAGAAATCAAGCGCCGCACTCAATGGCAAAAACGAGCAACGCTCAGCCGCAGCTTCGGTCTCGGTCTCGGTCTCGGTCTCAGTCTCAATCTCAGTCGCAGCTCAAGCCGTGGGCTGAGCGCGTGCGCAGCGGAGAGCGGGCCAGAGAGTAAGTCGCAGCTCGCAAAAGAACCAACAAGAAAAAACACACTTGGAAGGCAAAAGAAATCAAAGCCAAAAGCTGTTGAAAAAAAGCTACACACACACATGCGGAATCGCTGGAGAGACATCACACATGCACACATACTGAGAGACGACGGAGCGCCAACTTAAGCTCAATTCAATGGCGTTTGGTGCGAGCGAGCGAGCTGCCATAAAATAAAATGCCACTGCTGCCCATTGCTGTTGTTGTTGTTGTTGCTGTTGCTTTTTTCCTTTCTTTACTTATTACAACAACAGCGCAGCAAATTTGTTGGCCCTGCGATGCTGCGTCTACTGCTGCTGCTGCTTCTGCTGCTGCTGTCGTTGTCGTCGTCGTTGTCGTTGTCTTCGTTCGATGAATGATGTTGGCGCTGCCGCTGCCCGCTGCTACCTGCGCAGCACAACGAGCACGCACACATACACCAGCAAGCACGCACACATGTCTCACGTGTGTGTCCATTGACGTCGTCGTCGTCGTCTGCTTTAGCTCGCCAATCAAATGGGGCGGGGCTTAAATGGTATATATATATATGTATTATTTTTTTGTGTTTTGCTTCTTTTTCTGATGCTGCTGCTGTCGCCGTCGCTGCCACTGCCGTGTGTGACACTTGCGCTTGTGTAAGTGTCGCTCGCTTATGTGCACAGCTTTACCTCTCTCTGCTTACGTGTATGCGTGTGTGTGTGTGTGTGTGTGTGTTTTAGTTTGGTTTTTGGTTTTTATTATGCGAATTATCGAAAATTGAGCGACATTCGCTCAAGAAAGAAATATCCTCGCCCACTTTTATATATATATTGTCTTACACATCAAATAACTGTCAATACTGTCAAAATTATGAATCCAACAAAAGCAGTCGATGGGAAATCAATCGATAATTTTATATCGTTCGAACTGATAAATCTAACAGAAATTTGGAAAAACAAACAATCTGTATAAGAAATATCTAAAGAATATATATATATGCAAAAATTATAGAATCCCGAAAACTAAACTGTGAGTACTTCAAAATATTAAAAACATAATTAATTTAATCGCGGCTTGACATGAGAGAATATTGTTAAATAAAGCATTGACAGCTATTTATTTATATTTTATTTATTAAATTTATATTATGCATACTGTATATAAGTTTCTGAAATGTTAATCAAATTTGTATTTGTCAATTTTCTAGTTTAGTATTTCTCTAATTATTTGTCTATTATTTCTCTAATTTGAAATTTATTATTTAAATAAATTATTTTTATTTAGTTAAAAAAAAATAAATAAAAATTCAGTTTTTTCGTTTAGCTAATATTTATGAATTACTAAATTGAAATTGAAACTCATATATTTAAACGTAATCCGAAAAACATTCCAAATCCAACGAACTCACTCAATTCGAACGAGTTCGAAAAACATTTCGAACATCTGAGCGAACCCCTGCGCTCGATTGCAACTGCAACTCAAACTTCTCCGACGCGTTGCGAGTGAACATGTCTGAGTGAGCTCAACGCATTGAGTGGCCTGCGGTGTCTCTTGAGTGAGTTCTCGCTGAGCTATTTAGCGTGCTGCAGTTGCTGTTGCTGTTGCTGTTGCTGTTGGTGCTGTTGCAGCAAACACTTGTTTGTTTTGTTTGCCGTTAGCGGGCCAGGCCAGTAGCGGCAGGCACTGGCTGCGGCATTTCCCCGTCGGAAAGTGCCGCTATGCAGAGACCAATTCAACTCAACCATTCATCCATCGATTGTCAATCAACAGCATTTGACTCTTCTGTGTGCACAAATGAGAGGGAACGACAAATAGAAAGCAGCAGCAAAGTGTTTGGCAATCGCGTGTGCTCACACACACACACGCACACACACACGCACACATGGCCAACTGTAAAAGAAATGGTTGGCTGAAAGCAAGAAAAACCAAAGCGTTGAGAAAAAAATCTAACAGCAATGAAATGAAATGAAATGAGTTTCGGCAGCAGCAGCAGCAGCAGCGACGCTTACGCCGGCACGAGCAGCGGCTCCGAAGCTTTCGTGTAGGTGGCTGCAGCCTGCGCTCACACTCTCTCTCTCGCCAACACACACACACACACACTCCTCTTACTCTCGCTCCTTCTCGCTCGCGCGCTCGGCTCAGCCTCTGTGCACGACGACGCGTCTCTCGTACGCTGCAACGCACTTGGCGGCTGCTGTTGCTGTTGCTGCTGCTGCTGCTGCTGCCGTTGCTCTCTGTTTTGCATTAGGTGCGCATTCACCCTGCCCTCCGTCGCTCACTCTCCTACTCTTTCTTATACCATCGCCCATTCAGCGCTGGGTTAAGGTTGCCATCGTGGTCGTCGTTGCTGTTCGGCTGCTGGTGCTGCTTCCTCTTCTCATTCTTCCTCTTCCGCTGCTTCTTTCTCTGCTGGGCTGCATTGCACTTCGATACAATTTGAACTTTTTCTTTATGTGCAAGTCGAACCGAGCAACGGTTCGCTTCAAGCCCTCTCTAACGGATTGCACGCTTCTCTATATGACTCCCTGTGTATGTGTGTGTCTGTGTGTGTGTGTGTGTGTGCGAGGATTGCTTGAGCGTTACATAGGGCTGGGTCATAGCTGCGACTGCAGCTCAAATTCTTATTTATTAGTAAGAAAGAATTTTTTGTCCATATTGATATGGATTTGAAGTACAATGAAATCTCTATTGACTAACTTATTTTACTTATATATTTTAATTTATATATTATTAATTTTAGATTTATTTTTTTTTTTTTTATTTAGCTACTTTCATTAGAATTTAATCTGGAATTTTGCTAATTTAATTGAAGCAAATGCCTTGAGTTGTTAATCTTAAACTCATTTGGTCTGCGCTCTTACCTGTGTGACAGGTGAGACTCCTCCCACTTCGACTATCTAATACACCCGCTGCTCCTCTTCACTCTTTAGCCACAAAACCTACTCAGCTTGACCTTTGGCAGGCCACTCAAAGTGTAAAACACACACACACGAACAGCAACAGCAACAGCCAGACACAATAATAATTTGAGCCAAAAGAATCCGCAAAACAAAAGTAACAAGCAGAGAAATAAAAAAAAAAATAGTAAGCAACACAAAAAAAAAAAAAAAGTAACAACTGTAAAGCAATAGCAACTTAATTCATAAACAAGAACAAGAAAAATGTAAGTGGAAGCCGGCAAGACTTCCCCTCACTCGCTCGCACTCACACTGACACACACTCACTCACTCACTCACAGCTTTGCACTCAATGTGTGGCTCAATAAACACAAGCACGAGCAAAAGGAGCGCACTGTGAGCGCGCTACATTTTCCTATAAGTTTTTCCCAATCAGAAAAAAGGCGACGCAGGCACAAGCACCAGGAACAGCAGCGACAGCAACGTCGACGCCGAAGCCGACGCCGACTTCGCTGCTGCTACAAATTGAATGCCAAGCCACAGGCACCACATATGCATGCAGCACGATAGAGCGAGAGCCTGAGTGAGCGAGTCAGCGTGCATAAGTGAGTGAGAGCGCGAGCGAGAGAGAGAGGGAGAGAGAGATAAACGGGCCGTTGGTTTGAATGAATGAATTTCAATACATGCAACTGACAGAAGTTATCAGAAGGCAGCAGAAAAAAAAAAAACCGAAACGAAACGAAATGAAAAAAAAAAACAAGCAAAAAGTAAACAGAACGAACGTTGGCTGAGCTGAGCGCACAAGTTGTTGTAATACGCGTCGTATGTGAGCGAGCGTCAACGCCGGCGACAGCGACGGCGCACAAAAATGCTCAGGCAGCCCCAACCAAGCAAAACACAAACGAAAATCAAAAACCTATTGAAAGAAATCAAAAGCGTGCAGACTGCCAGGCGGGAGGCAAAAAGGCCAATTGAGTGACTCTCTCTCTTTCTCTCCCTCTCTCCACATCCACTCACAATGCTCGCCCTCTCTCGTTCTGGCTCGTTCACTCACTCACTCACTCACTCGGGCCATCTCTTCGAGTGCAAACGTTCGTCGGCACGCTCGGCTCTCGGCAACGGTTCGTGTTCGACAAACATCGTGTGGTATGGCTATACAGATATACGTTTGGTTTTTTTTTTTTTTTTTTTTTTCGTAGTTGTTCGTTTTCGTTTTTGTTTTTTCGGGGTTGTCGACGCTGCGACTCGTCCACTGTTGTTCAGTCATCAACTGAATTCGTGACTGGCAACGTCGCCTCTGTGTGTGCCGCCGCCAGTGTCCGAGTGTGTGTTTGTTGTTTGTGTGTGGACTGACTGTTGACTGAGTTGTAACTGTAACTGAACTGAGTTCTTAAGCAGCTCATCGAACCAATTGCGAACAGCGAATCACGAAACACGAATCACAACAGCCACAGCAACAACAGCACCCAGCGAAACAGTTACAAAGCAAAGCTACATTTTATTTATAAACAAACAACAAACAAACAACAAACAAACAACAAATGCAAGAAGCAGCAGCAGCATCAATCTAACTGCTATTCCACTTGCACATCAAAACACCAAATTTTTTTGAGCTATTTTTTTTTTTGACAACAAATCTGAAGCAAACAAAAATACACAATAAATAAAATATATATTTCAAAATAAATATATATATATATATTTAAAAAAAATAAATGAAAATAAAAATATATAAAAATTGTGCGCGTGTGTTTTTAGTGTAAACAACAACAGAGTGAAACAACAACAACAACAACGACAGCAGCAACAACAACAGCAGCAACAGCAGCAGCAACAGCAGCAGCAACAACGGCAGCAACATGCAACAGCAACAGCAACACCAGCAACAGCAGCAACAGCAACAGCAACAACAATTGCAAAGTCAGCCAAATCCAATCAGAATTTTGACTTGGCTTTAACTTTGAATGCAGCAGACAACAAATGGCAACATTTTGTTAAAGCCGACGCAAATTGTTGCAACGACAACAACAACCATTACAACAACAACAACAACAAAAGCGCGCGTGTGTGTGCATGTTTATGCAGGTGTCTGTGTCTGTGTCTGTCTCTCTGTCGTTTGTGTGTGTGTTAGTGTGTGTGTGTGTGTATGTGTGTGTGTGTCAATTGCACATGCAACAACAACAACAACGATAACAACGACAACAAATCAAAAAGTTTAACAAGAAATTTTTTAAAAAATTTATGAATTTTTTTGAGCACGTAAAACAAAAGCAAAAGCAAAACAACAACAACAACAACAACAACAACAAAAAGTGTACAAGTATCTGTGTGTGTGTATGTGTGTGCCTGTGTCTTAACTCAAAACTAACAACAACAGTAGCAACAATACAAAATTAATTAATAATACTAACAAAAAAAAAAAAAAAAAAAGCCAAGCAAAAGAAATAAAAAAAAAAAAGAAAACAATTTTTTTTTGTTTTGGAATTGCTGTTGCAAGGCTGCCTGAAGTCTGTCTCTCGATGCCACGACAAATGCCGCAACAGCAGCAGCAACAGCAGCAACAGCAGCAACAGCAGCAACAATAGTAAACAAAACAACAAACAACAACAAACAAACAACAATTCTATAAGACAGCCCACGAATGCAGCCAACATTGCCACAAGCCGCTGGGACAGCCGATATGGATCTGACGGCTGTTCAATCAATCAACGATTGGTTTTTCAAAAAGGAGCAAATTTATTTATTGGCACAATTTTGGCAACAGGTAAGCGAACAAAAAAAAAAACATCTAAACACCTGAGCTCAATTAGCTCTCGACTAGAATCAAGTGTTGACGAAATGGTGAAAAGTTCAAGTGTGCTTGAAATAAATTAAATATGTATAACTAGATATATGCATGATATACATATAGATATATTTGAAATATATATATATATATATGTTTGTTATATCTATATCTATATATGATAGTAAACACAGCTGATTCGCTATGTGGCTAAAGCTGTTGCTAATGTATGCAAGCAATTCGTCTTGTCAAGTGTTCGATATTGTTGCCTGATAGATAGATAGATAGATTTAAATGATATATAGATACATATATACATATATATATATATATAATGTGTGTACATACATATATGTATATATATTTGCAATGCAATTCAGTGTTGTTAAAGTAACTAAACAAAGTGTTTAAACATCTTTAAAGTTAAGAGCTTTAGAACCAGGCTAAATGTTTGATTGATAGAATCTACAATGAAACAGAATTGAAGTCTATGAAGACGATTGACCTAAATATATATATATATATATATATATATATATATATACATATATATATATATATATATATAGCTATAATTTGAGCATTTCTTCTAATCAGTACTTCCCTTTGATAAGAACTTTGTTCTTTGTCCTTTGCCAGAATTTTGATCAGAGAATACTTGATAGATATTTCGTATATTTTATAAAATAGTTGTATTATTATTATTATTTTGTAGCTTATCTCTATACTATTATAATAAAAAAACAAAACAAAAAATAAAAATCATAATAATAATCTAGTTTGAAAAAAATGACTTCATTAATTTTCTAAATTATTAAATAATAAGAATAAAAAATGTTGTGAGTGAATTTTAATGCATAAATATATATATATGTGTATATTTATGTTTTATATAATTTTTCTATTATTTTAATTAATTATGAATTATTATTATTATTATTATATATATCTATTATTATTATTATTATTATTATTATTATTAACATTAATATTAGTATATATTAATTCATTATTTTTAATTTCATTCATTCATTTTACTTTTAAACAGAAATTTGTATTTGAATGCTGAAATTAGATAAATAATAAAAAATAATATGTAAATAATAATATAAACAATAGATATTTATAGAAATATTTGTTGTTTATTAATTTTATTATTATGAACAAAAATTTAGTATTGATATTTATATTTAAAAAAAAAATCATAATTATTTCAAATTTTAAAAAATATAAAAATAAATAAATTGATTGAAAATAACTTTATTTTCACTAATAATAATTATTGCAAATTATTGATTAAAGTGATTTATGTAAAGAAATTGGCAATTGTTATTATGCATTTAATTGAATTATAATTTTTTTATATATATGTGTACTAATTATATATATATCTAAAAAAATGTAATTGTTATCTAAATTAATAGAATTGAAAGTTGACTTGAAAATATTTTATTTAGAGTTAAAAATATTAATAAATAAATAAATAAATAATAAATAATAATAAAAATTAAATAAAAATAATAAATATTTAATTTCATAATAGAGTTGAGAACGGAAATTAGTAATTATTTTAAGTACTTGATAAATTACTTAATTAAATATTTATATCAATTTCGATAGATTATTTAATTAAATATATATTTTAATTTGAACTTCAATGTAATAACAAAAATATATGCGACTCAAAGTTTTTGGTTTTCTATTTTTTTTTTATTTTTATTTATTTTTTACTTCATCAGAACTGAGTTCTTTATCAAGCTTTATCCGCGTTAATCAATGAATTAGTTATGGACTATAATCGGTTAGGCTTTTTAACCACCTGTGACATAATTGACAACTGAAACTGAATGAAATGAATATACATTTGTTTATATATATATAATTTATATATATATATATTCACACAAATATATATGTATATAGATTTCGATGCGCGGCAAATACGTGCAAAACTCCCACACTTAACTGTAAACAAAACAAACAATATGAAAATTATTTGCAATGTAATTTTCCATTTTTCATTTTTCATATATATATATTTTTTTTTTCATTCATTTTTCATTTGTTTCTGCGCTTTTTGTGTTTTTGTAATTCATCTGCAACTAATTGAGTTTGCGTGTCTGTGGCAATTGCTTTTTTTTTTATTTTATTGATTTCTGAAAATTTGTTTACAAAATGTAACAACAACTGCAACAACAACAACAACAACAACAACAACAATAACAATTTTCGGCTTGAATTGTTTTTTTTTTTTTTTTTTTTTTTCTCCTTTAAATGAACTTTAGCTGATCGCTGCTAATGGCCAGCGAGCATATAGAGAACAGTGCAGATCAGCAGACTCTTCATTATTATCATCATCATCATCATTGCTAATGCTGCTGCTGCTGCTGATGATGATGATTATGAATTGCAGCCAGACGACAAATTTTTGGCTAAATGCCAAAACTTTGCAACTCCAGCAAAGACAACAACAAGTTGGCAGACAGCGGAGACATATATATATATATATATAAAGATACAAATATATAGATTTATATATGTATACATCACACATCTATTCATCTATATATGGCCATCTATCTATATCTATCTATACAACTCTATATCTATATCTTAATTAGAGTTTGTCTGCCTTCTAATTGGATGCAGCGCGAAATCGAATAAAAATCTTAAGCCAGCTGCAGTGGCAAATGTGGCAAGCATTATGACTCCACACACACACACACATATATATATATATATAGAGCCCTCTGTCTATGCGCACAACATTCGCAGAATGCAACAACAAGTTAGCTGTTGCAGCAGCAGCTAACGAAATTCTTAGAAAATATCTTTGCAATTAATTTACATTGATGGCGACGAGTCGCTAAATCGTTGCATAAATATATATATATAAATATCTGAGTTACTATATATATTTAGTATATGACTAGGCACATTATTTAACTAGTTAAAAGATATATATATACATATATATATATATATACTTAGATATCAGCCCAACAGTATTTATGTCCAAATGTTTTGCCGTCGGAATTTGCTTCCTTTTTTTTTTTTTGTTTTTTGCATGCTTGCATGAAATTGAATACAAATGCAAATATTTATGAACATACATACATACATATATATATATATATAAATCTGATATATATATGTATGTATATATAGCTTCTCTATTTGTCTACATCTGCTAGATCCATGTTGATCTATGCGATCTGCAATTAGTGCAGCAGCGAGGCGCAATCAATAAAACTTAAATAAGCAAAACCAATTGGCTGCCACGCCCCGTTTGTGGCAGGCCACTGCCAAGTGTTGCATATATATGTATGTATAGCGAAGAAATCTATCTAATCTGACTAACCAATGCACTCCAGCAACGAACTCTAAAAGCTAAGCGCACAAAAGTATCTCAGGCAAGGCAAAGATACTAAAGTATCTCAAAGTGCAAAAAGTGAAGATGAAATAATATTTAAAAAAATATATATATAAATGAAAATACAATTTTTTTAAATCACAAATATGTGTGCCATAATTAATATTATAATATAAAAAATATTGTATTTTTATTTTTTGCTTTAAGAAAATATTTTAATATAATAATTATATATATAATATTATTATATGATTATTATATATATATATAATATTATTAAAATTATATTATTAAATAATTAAATTATATATTAGATTTTATTTTATTTTTGATTTTTCTATTTGTATTTATTATTAAAAAAAAGTATAAAATATATATTACATTATTATTCCAAAATACTTACGTATATATAAATTACAATAAAAATTAATTAAATATTTCATAATGTTAACACTAAATATAGGACCAAAAATATCTGAAAAAAAAAAATAGGAAATTTATTAATAATAAATTTCCCAAATTAAATACTAAAAATACTTTTGAAAATTCTAAAACATTATTTAAAAAATAAATAAATGTGATTAAGAAGCAAAGCTGCAAATGTATTTCCCTTAATTAATATAAAAATTTATTTACATTTTTGGCCTATTTACAAAAAAAAAAAAAAAACACATATTTAATTTAATTTGCATTTGCAATAATTATTTTACTAAAAAAAATATTCTTTTTTTATAGAAATTATTTACTTTTGAAATTTCGATTAAAATCAACTTCAGTCTTGAAAAACTTTTTGCTTGCTTGCTTCACCTAAAGAGCATACAAAATTATTTTCAAAAATCTTTTCTTTAGCTTGCTGCTGCTGCTGCTTCTTCTTGTTTTTTTTTTTATTGTTAGTTTTTCGATCGATTCGCAGAATTTTGGAGCGCAGCGAGCGCTCTTAACGAGCATTTGATTTGTTATTAATGGCAGCTGGGTGAAAAAAAAAAAAAACAAAAAAACAAAATAATAATAAAAATAATAATAATAACAAAATGAGAGAGATGTGTATGAAAAATCAAGGCAAAAACTAAGTAACTAAACAAGAAGCAGAAGAAGTGAATAAAGCAAAAAAAAAAAAAAGAAGCAGAGGCAAAAGATATACTTATAGATATAGTTATGTATAGGTAAGGCAATTAGACACAGATCGATTTCAAGTGTGATCTGTAATGATGAGCTCAAGTCGAGCTTAAGTAGGAGTTGGAAGTGCGCTCAGCACATGTGTGTGTGTGTGTGTGTGTGTGTGTGTGTGTGTGTTTGAAGTGATCTCATCGGCAAATTGAACAAGATCTTAGCTTATTTTTTGGGCTTATCAGCGATAAGAGCGCTCGCATTGCCATAAGTAGACGAAAATCTGAGCCCATAAATATCATTGACAAGCCAAATTGTGTAATCATAAATAACGAGACGTTGTCGAGCCGAGTGAGTGACAGAGAGAGAGAGAGCGGGAGAGGGAGAGTGGGAGAGCGGGACATCAGTTAAACATATTCATTTGTAAGACCAAAAATAGAAGTTCATTAAATAATTAACAGACAGCAGAAAGCAAATAAAACCAAGTTAACAAGAACAACAGCAACATCGACAGCTGTCCAAATTGCGCCAACTCTAGTGGGTGCGCGTGCTCTCTCTCTCTCTCTCTCTCTCACTCTCCCCATCTCTCTCTTTGTCACTGTGCTAACTTCTTTGGCTTTCAAGTACACGCGTCACACATATATATATATATATATCTATATAAATTGGCACCAATTCGTAAAGCCATCGAAAACGTCAACAACAAATTGCCAGATTAACAAAAATTATATCAGCTATATATATATAATATATATGTATATTTACCTCTATATATACATATATCATTAACTAGCTCAGAAATCATTTCCGTATTTTCGATTCGCAACAGCAACACAAAAGAAAACCCAAATTCAAAACAAAAAAAAATCGAAAACCCGGTCGCAATGCAATCTATAAACTTGACCCATTAACTATTTGGTAAAAAGAAGCTGCTCTCATTTGACTAAGCAAAAAGCCAAATAAAAGAATACAAAAAAAAAGAAGTTGTCGATTTTCATGATTTTCACGATTTTCGCTGACTGACAAAAAAAAATAAAATAAAATAAAACAAGAACAAGAACTTAAATGCACGCTAGAAAATAGTCTATGCTCGACTTACACATACGCTGTAAGCTTAAGGAATATTAGAAAAAAATAAATAAAAATAAAATAAAATAATTGTGGCAAAATTTACTTGGCCATGCAATATTTGCATATTTATTAAATATATTTTTATATAATTATAATTGGGTTTGATTCAATTTTTGTATTATTTGATAAATGCATTAAAAAATAAAAACATTAAATTGAATTTTAATATTTGATAAATATTATAAAAATAATTCAAAATAATTAATAATAAAATGAATTCATTTGAATTAAATTTAGATTACTTTCTTTAATTTATTTAACATTTAAAAATAATATCTAATAAAATTTATTTATATAAGCAAAATTTATTTAAGCAAAATTGAATTTTATTATTTGATAAATTTATAAAACAAAAATAAATAAAAAGAAGAAATAATAAAATTGATTTATTTAAGTAAAATTTGGATTAATTTCTTTAATTTCTATAAGAATTAAAAATAATTATTAATGCAATTAGTTTATATAATTTTAATTTAGATCAATATATTTAATTTTTATTTTATTTATTTATTTTTTGACTGATCTATTAAATATAAAAAAATATATTGCAAATTTTTCAATTTCAAGAAAAATCCAGTTTAATTTGATTTTTATTTTATATTTTCATAAACTCTAATTCCAATGAAAATATTCACACACAACATTCAAATAAATATTACCAGTTGTAGCTTAATATATATAAAAAAAAAAAAATTAATGGTTTGCTATTTAATTTATAAATATTATTAAATTTATTTATTTATTATATAAATTTAATAATAATTATAATTGTTAATTATAATATTAATTAATTATTTATTTGTTATATAAATTTAATAATAATACAACTATATTTAAAACAATTTAATATATTAAAAAAAATTAATTAATGCTCAGTTAAAAAATTTAATAATAATAAAATTGTTTTTTAAGCAATTTATTTAGTTTTAGCAGCTTTCAAATTTATGCTGCCTGCTCTGCAGTTGCCATATAACATATATGCATACATATATACATACATACATATACATACATAGTTTCCTTAAAAAAAAAAATATATATATATATTTTAATGTATCTTTGCTGTCCTTTTTTAATTGCCAAAAATGCATTTGAGTTTGTCTCTGCGTCTGTTTGATTTCATTTCATTTCTGTTTCTGTTTCTGTTTTTTTTTTTTTTTTTTCAATTTTCAATTTTGATTTTTTTATTTCGGGATTTTGATTTCATTTTTGGGTTTTTGAGGGGAATATTAATCAAATTGAAACCGGTTCGAGAGCTCCTGCAGCAGCTACCACCATTGACAACACCACCACCACCACCACCACCATCACCATCAGCATCAGCATCGCCACTAGCAGCACCACCAGCACCACCAACTTTGGTGTTTGATAGTTTAAAAGTTTATTTCAAATATGGCGGTCGCTTGGTCGCTCTAAGTTCTAAGGTCTCTAAAGCCATTTGCATATGCCCAAAATGAGCAGCCGTATTCACAAGGGTTGTCCTGCTCATGCTCTAATCTCTTACACACACATGCAGCTAGAGATACGCAGATAAACAGTTATAGATAGAGATTGAGATCGTCGGCAGCAGCAGCAGCAGCAGCAGCAGCAGCGAGCAGCGTGTGTCATATAATTTTTAGCGTTTTAAGTGCAATTTACGCTGGCCCCGGCCAAGCAGCCGGCGAGCAGCTAATGAGTCAGCCCAAGGGTTAAAAATCACACAAAAAAAAAAACAAAAAAAAAAACACCCACACAGAAAGACAGAGAGAGAGAGAGACAGAGAGAGAGAGAGAGAGAGAGAGAGACACAAATATATATATATATTTGCTGACACGAATCGAATTGAAACGAAGCGAAGCTAAATATTGTTTTTGCTGTTTTATAGATATAGAAAACATATATATACATATATACACACATACATACATACATGTATATATATATACACACACACACAGCTACACATTTTGAAACGCTCAATCGCTCGATCGCTGGAGATATGTTAATATAATTAAATTAATTTGTCAGCACGGAAATTAAAAACCACGCAGCCTCTGCCAACAACAACAACAACAACAACAACAACAACAACAACAACAACATGTGTATCTATAACAGCGACAAAGATACACAAAAATAAAATTAAAAAAAAAAAAAACAAAAAAAAAACTGAAAATCGAACAATTAAACTACGCGACGCGGGGGCGAGGGAAAAACTTTGGCATGCCTCTAATAATGTGAAATAAAAAATCATTTGAACAAAAAATTATTATTAAAAATTGAGTTCATGAACCATGTGTGTGTGTGTGTGTGTGTGTGTGTGTGTGTGTGTGTGCGATAACTTGCCTGACTCTTGATCAATTTTTATTATTATGATTATTACCATTATTTGTGCACTGTGTTGTATTTGTTGGTTTTCCGGTTAGCTAGACGCTCGACTCCGGCTCTCGACTATTAATTATTAATAGCTCTGGCCCCGGCTAATTGAAGCATTTGCCTGTCCGGTCAATCCAATCCAATATGAAATGACAGCTCGATGCGATCATATCTGCTGCGGCATGTTAAGCATGTCCAAAAAACAACAACAACAAGAGAGAGGGAGAGAAAAACTATAACTAAAACTAAATAGAAATGTATACATATGTATATCGATTTATCGATCAGCGAGCGAGCGAGACTAAGCCTAAGCAATTTATATGTTTAATAAATTATCGATACATTGCTATCGATAAATGTTTATTGTTTTGAATGTAGCTATATTAGCTGGGCTTAAACTTCAAATATATTCCACATGAATTATTAAAGATAAATTGAACTAAAATGTTATCGATATGCATATATATCGATAAACTTATTTGCAACTTTGTTTGCTGTCTTGTTGCTATAGCGAAAATGTCTTTATATAAGTTGCTAAGCAAATTATAAGACTAATATGTTATCGATACATGTCTATCGATAAATATATATATGAGTATTTTAGTATAGAGTTGAAGTTGAGTTTTTTCTTAAAAAAAAGTGCTTGTGTATAGTGCATATCAAGTTTAGCTCAACAAATAGTTATCGATAACAAATATCGATTATCTTATATATTTTATAATACATATTTATGTAAGTCTTATAGCTAATATATGTTTATATGCATATACATATATATATATATATGCCCACATTACTCTCAGAGTTATCGCTTTTGTGAAATCGATAATCTCCCCAACAAAAAAAAAAAAACTTATCGAAAGCACTGTTAAATGCTTGGAACGCGCTTAATCTCATTGTCATTGTCATTGTCATTGCTCATCATTATTTTCACATCTATAGCCAAAAATAAAAGAAGCCACACAAAGCAACGAAAGAGTGGGAGGCAGAGACGACAAAGAGGAAGAGAACTAACTGAATGCTTATGGAGTTGAAAAGGAGATTCAACGGCTTTTGTGTGTACAACTTAATAACAACTAATTGTCTTTTTATATGCAAGCTGAATACATATAAATAAATATAGCTCTACCTCTCTCTCGCTCTCCCTCTCTCTCTCTCGCTCTGTCCGTGCAACTGCAAACCTGTCTTGAAAATCTTTTTAGCTGCCGCCTGCTTGCCCCATTCTTAACAATATTTCAGTGCGAGCGAGCGAGCCACGTCTTTCATCTTCAGTTGTCAGTAATTTGTGCAGCTCAATATATCAGTCGATATCTTATGAGTTTTTAATTTCAGGCTACGCGCTCTCGCTCTCTCTCTCTCTCTCTCTCTCTCTCTCTGTCTGGCACTCTGTATGTTAAGCCCATCAATTTGATTTCCTACACACACACACACACACACAGAGAGAGTTTTTCCAGCTGCCTGAAAAGGACAAATCGTTCACTCAACCGCTCGCCGAGGATATTGAATAAAATATCATTTTGTGCACGCCCCTTTAAAGAGCAGCACTGAAACCAAAAAAAAAAAATAAAAAACGAAATAAATAATAATAATAAAAATAAAGAAAAAAGCAACAAGAACAAAAATCAAGCGAGAGATCCTCTAGACAGCGCTGATGATGATGAGTTTTGAGCGCTGTTTGGCCTGGCCAAGTTGTGCTTGGTCTGTCTCTCGGTTTTATGCGTATTGGCAACATTTGTGATCGATACACGATGCTAAAGTTCCAACAGAATCAGTCTCACCCTCTTGCCGCATCACCAGAAACATTCACCAAGCTCTGAGCTGCCGGTTGAATAATGACCAACGCCCGAGGAGCGCACATTAAAAAGGAATCATCATTATTGGCAGTTCGGTGGGGGGATCAAGGATATATATATATATATATATACATATGTGTGTACAGCCATTAAGGCACAGCACTGTGCGCAAATATCTTGCACTGACTGTCTCTCTCTCTGATCTCTGGTCTGTCTGGCTGTCTCCTTTATCTGCCCATTGCTGCATTCCATTTGATGCCATTTCGTTTGCTTATTATTTCTCGCCTCACCACCTTCTGTTGCTGCTCCTCTGCTTCCTCTTTTTTTTTTTTCATTTTTAGCTATTTTCAGCGTTTTTCTCGCTTTTCAAATTTTTGCATGAAAATCATTTTGCGCACAGTTTTACAGCCGGCCGCGTGCGTTTGTCGTGTTTTTACAATTTTTTATTGATGTTTTAATTAAGTTGTTGCCTTTCTGCACCACACCCACCACACCCCCCCCCCCCCCAAAAAAAAAGTGCATTCCTATATATATATATACATACCCTATATAAATATATATAACTATATATAACTATATATTCCCGTATCAAAATTTCGTTTGCTCTATGCCAGCTCCTAGCTCTAGCTTCCTTTTGCCTCTCTCTCTCTCTAACTATCTCTCTCTCTCTCTCTGTCTCCCCATACTCGTTCACTTTGTCTTGTTTTTATTATTTTTGGCACGACACGAAAATTAGTTTAGAATATAATTTGCTTTGACTTTGAGTGCTTGTTGCGATTTGCAATACTTTTTCCATTTTTTCTTTTTTTTTTTTCATTTTTTTTACCCGAAATTTTTTATTTTATTTATTTTGTTTCGTTTGAATGCTATGAACACACTTTGACGTTTATATTGTATAAGTTTACAATTTTAGAGCAGCTTTTAGAAAGGGTTTTATATAGAGAATAAGATAGATGTATATGAGACAGAGAGAGTGAGAGAGAGAGAGAGATGCAAGAGAGATAGATAGTTGGGTATATACTATAAACATTATATAGATAGATATAGTAAAGAGTTTAAATAGACATAGTATTGATAGTATATATTATAGATAGACAGAACTATAAAGTGGAGAGTTTATACGGAGCATAGATAGATAAGTGAGATTTGCAGTAAATAAATATATAATATTGATAGATATAGTATAGATAGATAGAGCTATAGATTAAACATAGAGAGATCAATAGATAATGTAGAAAGAAGAATGATATCATATGTAGATGGCTAGATAGATGTATATTATATAGTATAGATAGTATATAGATAGATCGGTAGATGTTATATGTGCATATAGTATGGATAGATAGATAGTCAAAAATAAACAATAATTATAGAGAGCGTAGAAAAATGTTATATAGATGTAAAGAACTATATAGTATGAGCTAGATAACATATAGTTAAAGCTAAGAAAACTTAGAAAACTTGAAGCAACTACAAATATTATATATATGGAAAATATGGAAATTTCTATATATGGTATATATATATATATATAGCAACTACTATAAGCAGCTTGCTCTACGTCTCAACGAAGCTTGCTTCAATAAAAATATAATAAACAAAAACAAAAAAAAAAAAAAAGCATTCACTTTTTAGCTGTAAACAAGCCAAATCTCAGCTAGATTTCTAGCAACTTCTCGACTTGAATGCTAATTAAATTTCAGCAAAAGTTAATTTCAATTATTTTTGCTTTTTTTTTTTTTTTGTCAAATTTCAATAGTTTGACATTGAAATGGCAAGAGAGAGAGAGAGAGAGAGAGGGCTATATATATAGAGAGAGAGAGAGAGTGTGTGGAAAACGTTTAGAAGTTTGCGAACTAAGCCAATTTGCAGCTGTAGCTGCTTTGTGTATCACACATTTGGGGCATGCAATTTGTTGATGTTGCCCATTTATGGGCACCTGGCTTCTTTTTCTCTCTCTTCTTCTTCTACTTCTTCTTCTTCTTCTGCGCTTTAACTGTTCTTTATCAGAGTGTCAAATTGTTGGTCGAAGCATATCTCATATCTTCAGCTGAAAAAAGACAAATGAAAACGAAACGAAACGAAACGACGCGAAATCGTAAAACTTGTTTCTATCTGGTTACGTCGATCTGTCGAGCTGAGAGCTGAACGTTCGATTTCAGGTACGATTTGTGTTAATCAAACTTAGGGCAAATCTGGCATGATACGACGCATCCTGCCAGATTGACCAGCATTCATTTAGTGGGGTTGAACTGGACGGGTTCTTTAAAGGGTTCAGCATTCAGCCCAGGGGAGGTTGCATTACCATATTGGCTTAAGGGTTTCTCAACACTAAATGAAACTAGGCTGTGTCTCTATTTCTCAGTTTGTCAGCTTCGCACTTTGTCAGTTTGTCAATTGTATGTGCGCCATAATTTATCAGTCGTATGCAAATGAGTTTGATTTATTCAATGAGCTGAGCACAATTTTATTTTATGCCCATTAGCCGGGAATATAACTATTTTTTTTTTTGGCTGGAAATTAAAAAAACGCGACCCTTTTTTATATATATATATATATTTTTTTTTTTTTGCTGGTAATTCTAGCCAGATATAGGTATAGATATATGCATATATATATATATGTATATCTGTATCTGTACAGCTGTTAGATAGTTTTTTTTTTTTGGTGCGGCTCATTGCAACGCAACAGACGTAAAAATATTAAAATGAGAGTGGAGTGAAAAAAAAAAAACAAAATAAATAAAATTAAAAAAAAAAAAAAAAAACTGAAACACACACACAGAAAAACTATATAAATCTAAAATATATCTGCGGCATATGCGCGATCATTGACAGCGCAGCAGAGGGAGCGCATGTAAAATAAAAACATATTTATGCTGTTTGTTCCTTGCATCGCTCTCTGTGTGTGTGTGTGTGTGTGTGTTTGTGTGTGTTCGCCCCACTCAATCATAAAGCATTGGCAGGCGTAAATCAAATCAAGTAGCAATGCAACAGCAGCAACAGCAGCAGGCAAGACAGCAACAGTTGCTGGTCTCTCTCTCTCTCTGGCGTCTCCCGCCTCCTGCTGCATGTTGCACGCACAGACGCTCAGACAATGATTAAGTAGGCAAAATGCGCTACTTACCCCGCGCCTACACACACACACAGCACTGTCGTCCCCTCTCGCTCTTCAACTCGCCGGCTCACTCACTGTGCCCATTCCCATAGCCATTCCGATTCCCATTCCCATTCCCATTCCCATTCCCATTCCCGTTGTTGTGGCATTTTTCCCCCTTTTATGTTTTTAATTATTACCGTACGGCATTTGGCGGCAGCTTGACTAAAAATCACACAAACTTACACTATATAGTATATATATATATATATATATATATATATATATATATATATATATATATATATATAGTATATATGTATATATATAACAACAAGCAACAGCAGCAGCATTATAACAAAACTTTGCATCAAGTTGTGCGGAACTCGTGTGGAGTCGTCATGTCTCGATGTCATATCCACTCGCTCGCAGCTCCATTTCCAGCTGTCTGTCTCAGTCCTTGACAAACAAAAATATGTGACATGCAACACTATTGATCTCTTAAGCAACATCAACAATTTGCACTTAAGACTTGAAGAATTCTTGGTAAATGATCTATATGGAAAACTCTTAAAAAAAAAAAAAAAAACATAGCTGCTTTAGCTTAACTAGTTCATCTAATTACAACTCAACAACTATTGATCATTGATCTTTAAGCTCTTGAGTTTTAGTTCTCATGAAACTGATTTTTAAACTCACAAAAAAAAAAAACAACTCCTTCATATTCCAAATCTTAAAGCTCGATCGCAACTCAAGTGAGCGCAGCATGAAAATATGAAAATATGAAAAATATTTTAAGTATTTCGATTAAAGCAAACTATTACTAGGAAACAACAATTGAAGCATTGCAGCTACAGATTGATCAGTTCAAATCGAAACTGATTGTCTGATACGCCTACACACATATACATACATATATACATATATATATATATATATATATATTTGTCTCTGCATAAAACAAGAAATTCTCACACAAAAGAAAAAGCCCAGTAAACGGATCACTTTGCTTTCCACACAATTTTTTCGTTGATCTTGCTGCCAATGATGTTGATCAACATCATTAACATCATCATCATGATGATGATGATGTTGATGATCATGATAAACTGCTGACGCTGCTTTTTTGAAGTATGAACGACAAGTTCTTTGACGCTCAGCTCTTGTATTCAATGGCAGCAAAAATGATGCTTAAAACATATATGAATTATTATATAGATCAGCTGCATAGACGACACTACTTGAGCGAAACAAAATGCTTGGCTTGTCCAACTGCCCTTGTTTTCCCCCTCTCCCCCACTCTGCTCTCTCTATTGTCATTTACTAAATACTTTTGCTGTTTAGCTTGCCCGGGCAGCAGCAACTGCCAAGCGATCAATGTGATCAATCGCGCTTCAATTTTTCTTGAGAGAAATAAAAAAAAAAACCAAAAAAAAAACAGATCTCTTGTAGATCATCTGATGGGGTTTCTTAAAAAGTTTTTTTTTTTTTTTTGTATTCTGCTGCTGCTGTCTGTTCTTGTTGTTGTCTTGTATATATATATATAGATATTTTTTTTTTGATTTTGGTATTTCTGTTTTGTCGTTTCGGTTTTTTTTTTGTTGTTGTTTTCATCTTCAACTGCCGCTGCTGCTGCTGTTTTTTTTTTGTCAGCGGAAATCTTTTGTGTGTGTGGCTCAAGTGGTTATTGTTGTTGTTGTTGTTGTTGTATTATTAGCTAGTTCAATTTTGTTTTTTTTTTTTTTTTTGGTTGCGGGTGTGTGCGGGCGGCCTCCAACAAGTGGCAGTTGAACGCCGCTAAGTAGCTCAGATAATGCCAGCGCATAATGCCACAAAAGTTCCCCCCCGAAAATAATTGAGTGTCAATTATACACACACACACACACACCCTCGCACACCCTCGCACACCCTCTCACTCACTCTCTCGCTCTCGCTCGCACACCCATTCGCTTAGGCAAGTCTTTGGTGTTACTTGATGTCAGCTGTTGAAAATATTAGAGGAAAATTATAGGCGTAAATATTATGCATTTTCTTGCAAGCGGCGTGTTGCGCGGGTAGCTGAGAATATTAAAAAGAAGCAGAAGAAGAAGCAGAAAAAAACAGAAGCAGCAGCAGCACACACACACACACACACACACACATGCATCGTTTAATGTGTTTTGTGTTGGTGTGACAGGCGGCTCTCAAGCGCCTCCATTATTAATTTATGAGCTCGACAAGGCGGGAAAAATCGTGCAAGAGAGATGTGCAGTAAAATGCATAAATGCATCAAATCTAGATATGGATTATATATATATATATATATATATATATATGCATATGTGAAAGTCTACAAATGCGACAATATTTATGATTGGGCATAACTAATATGCGCAAATGTCACAAGTCTCCAAAGACTGTAATGACACTTTAAGTGCAATTCTACAAAGTCTACAAACTCTCCGCAACATAAACACACAAAATAAATACAGTAATGGAAGAAAATTGCTAATGCGCTCAGTGACGCTCAAACTCTACATAGTCTACAAGCTCTCCATAAAACTCTACAAAAATTCTAGTTCAGCTCTTGCTCTTGCAAGTAATCATATGCTGTTTTTTTTTCTCATCATCCACTACAAGTGCAATCTAAGTCTACACCAAAGTCTACACTCGCCGTTGCCATGCAAGGCAAGCATGTTAAAGTATATTAATGCAACTACATGCCTTGCTTGATTGTGTTGAATTCTACAAAGTCTACAAACTCTACACAAAACTCTACACTAATAACAACTATCTCTATTAAACACAAGCGTCTCACAAATAAATGAGTAGCACTTGCACTTATAACTCGTTTAGTCAGAACTCTACAAACTCTACACTAATAACGCTCAACTATAGCAGATCATGGAAAGCGTAACATAAAACATAAACTGCAGTTGCTCCCAAAACATGATCAGCCCATCAAAACCCAACTCTACAAAGTCTACAAAAAAAAAAAAAACTCTACACAACACTCTACAACTACAACTTCTAAAATGTTGCTTTGACGCGCACTTATTGCATTGCATGATCCGATTAAACTCTACCAGAAAAAGAATAGAACTCTACACTGGCCAAAATATGCATGCGCATGCCGAGCAGGCAAAGTGGCAAGTGCAGCCACACAATGCTGAACATGTGTAAACATGCATAACCACAAATTGCACTTGCTTGGCAGCCATCGTCGTCCACTTGGGACTGGCTGCAACTGTTGCCACTGGGGGCATTGTGGAACAGCAGAGGCTAATAAAAATTTTCGCTTCTGCCATATCGAACGACATAAAAACTGATCGACAACGACAAATATAACTCGGCGACGGTGACGGTGACGGCGACAGTGTGGGCGGGGGGGCGGTATTGAGGGTGAGGTTTTGCGGTAAGATAGAGAGAGTGGGAGAGAGAGAGAGAGAGAGAGGGAGGGAGAGATAGCCGGGAAGTGGGACTCTTATATTCATATTATTTTCTTAATTCTTTTTTTTTTTTTTTTTTTTGCTTTGCTTTTGGGGCGGCAGAAAATAATGTCCACAACTTGCTGCCTGTCTGAGTTTTGCTTTGCTTTTTTGGTGTTGTTGTAAATTTTAATGATCTGTCATTTCGATTTATTTTATTTTATTTTCGAACACAACAACGCGAACGAAATCACACACACATAGAGAGCGAGAGACAAAAGAAGAAAAGTGTATATGAAGGGGGGCGGTTAGGGAAGGGGGCGGATTCAATGTGTGTGTGTGTGTGTGTGTGTGTGTGTGTGAATCGCTCGATAGCTCGTTCGATAGCCGAGACAGCCACATCATAGAGCGCACGTCAGCTGCATATTAAATTAAAAGGTATTATATCGTACTAAATATACGTATATCAAAGGAGAAAGGCAGAAAGAGGGCAAAGGGAGGGAGAGGGCAGAGAGAGGTAGAGGTAGAGTGAACGAGACAATCCCACAGTTCGATCAAAAATATCCAACACACATCGATAGAATTTGAATTTGAAATTGAAAATGAAAATAAATTTGAAACCAAGTTCTCAGTTGAATTTGGCATAGTTTCGTCTAGTTGGATTGGGTTGTGGAGGGGGAGAGGGGGAGAGGTGGGGGGTGCGATGGGGGCGGCTAGGCCCCATTGTGTTTGCTGGGAACTAGAGCGCATTGCTTGCCATTGTGTGCGAGTGTGTGACACACACACACACGTGTATATACATATATATTCTTGTGTGGCTTTTAATTTATTTGTTTTTTTGATTTCACAATATTTCGATCGACCAAGAAAATAAATTTTACCACATAAATTTGCCTCTTTTTTTTTTTTGTATTTAATTTTTATTTATTTAATTTTGTTGTTGTTGTTGTTGTTGTTGTTGCTTTTGGTTGAGCATAAAAATGTATTGAAAATCTGCCATGAGACACGGCGCGAAACAAAAGAACGCATAAAAAAAAAAAAAAAAACTTTTTATAAGTAGTAGGCCCGACTAGCAACCCCCCCTCCCACCTAGTTAGCTTATGCTTAGCTTATGTACTACATAAATAATTTACTTATTTTATATAGATATATATATATATCTATATATATATATATATATATATATATATTGTCGATTGCCTATTGGCTGCCGCGTGGGCGTTCCATTGTCTTTGTCAGCAATGCTAATCCCCATTATATGGATGTTGGCACATATATTCTATATAACTATATATTAACAATTTTATGCTAATTTCTACTTAAAAAAAAAAAAAAAAAATATATATATATATATATATATATATATATATATATATATATATATATATATATATATTATATATGTAACTTTTCAATATGAGTTTGAATTGAGGAAATTTTGTAGTGTTGCCAGATTTTCAAATTTCCCTTTTTTTTTTGTTTTGCCTCACACAGCGTTGCCACATGTTTCGCCTATATTCTCAATTAGCTTTTGATTGTTAATGTTTGCTTTATTTCTTAGCTATTTCTATATGTCATTTACCCTCGCAACTACTTTGATACATATATACATATAAAATATATATATATATATATATATATATATATATATATCGTTAAACGTTTAATTGGCCATCAAAGCATATTAATGGCGTTTATCAGTGCCCACACACTAACAGATTTATGAGTCTCGCCTCCACACACACACACACACCTCTTGAGTTTAATGTGCCCCAATCATAATTTGCAAAAGCACTGATAATGCAACCCTCTTTAGATTGGAGCTAAACAGTGAGTGTGAGTGGAAGAGAGGGCGAGTGGTAGATAGAGGGAGTTAGAGAGAGTTAGAGTAAACCCTCGCCTGCTGCCCTTTAATTATGAAATAATGTCAAAAGAGAACTTAACTACACTATCCCTGCTCATGCCCCACACACACACTCCCTCCCTCTCGCTCTCCCTCTCCCTCTCCCTCTCCCTCTCCCTCTCCCTCTCCCTCTCTAGCAAAACTTTGCGCACTTTTAATTGCCTACAATTTTTGGTGTATGCGTGTGTGTGTGTGTGTGTGTGTGTGTGTGTGTTTGGCTAGTTATTATCGCTGCTGATTTCTATTGAATTTTCGCTTTGCTTTGAAGGGTCGCCTGAGTCGCAGAAGTCGAAGGTAGCGAACATTTAACGAGCTGATGGGCAACACTCTTTGGCATTATGAAGTCATAATTTTCTGTCATATCATGCGGACGCAACCCAATGCCGATCGGTGGCTGTTGATAAGCCAATGTTTAGTTTTTAACAGGAACTAGACAAGTGAGGGCGACTGAAAGAGATGGGCTAGAGAGAGAGAGAGAGAGAGAGGGTGAGTGGGGGTGGGGGTGAGGTTAGTTGTGCTGGGAGTGAGACGCACTTAAGTGTCTGTCAAGGCGCATAGTTCAAGTGTTTAATGTGAGACAGCGTTGCCAGACTGTTGTCGACTGCAGCAGCCAGCCAGCCAGCCAGCCACACACAGAACACACAAGTCATTAACCCAAAGAGAGAGAGAGAGAGAGAGTGAGACAGACACACATACGCACGTAGACAGACTAATACACAGGCAGTTACAGTTATAGGCACATTAACATTGCGGCTGCTGCTGTTGCTGTTGCTGTTGCTGCTGCTTTGTTGGCCAAAAACTATGCCAAAAACTTTCAAGGACATGTGCTGCATACACGCAACAGTCAAACACATGCGTTTTGCGGCTTTTAAGAGACAGAGACAGAGTAAGAGAGAGAGAGAGAGAGAGAGAGAGAGAGAGAGAGAGAGAGAGTGAGAGAGGTAGATGGGAACTGCGCCTAAGTTGCGGCTGTGATTTTTGTTTTGCTGCTGCCGCAAAACGTGCGTAATTAAAAGTGCGTGAGTGTGTGCGTGTGTGTGTGTGTTAACAGCAGCTGCTGTTGAAGGCTTTAAACTAACAACACACACACACACACACACACACACACACACACACACACGGAGGCAGTTGGCTTAAATGTATGCTATGAATATTTGTAGCGCATTTGAAACTGTTGCTTGTTGTCTAACTTAAAGCACAGCAGGCCTACAGCAAGACAGAGACAGCGAGAGAGAGAGCAGTATAGATATATATAGTGTGTGTGTGTGTGTGTTGAGCTAGTCGACTGCGGCTGTCGCCATTTTTTGAAGCTCAAGGACGTGGCGCACGTTTGCTGGCAGCCTTTTTTTTTCTTTTTTTTTTAGCCAACTGCCTGCCATTGGCTAAGTTTAAGAAAGCCAAAGCTAAAATGCCTTAAAAAGTATGCTCAACACTGGCTGTGTGTGTGTGTGTTGCCTGCAATGTAGCCCCAGTCTCTCTCTCCCACTCCCACTCTCTCTCTCGCTCTCTCTCTCTCGCTTTCTCTCTGGCAGGCAGTTTTTGCTACTAATTTTTGCTACTTTTGCTGCGAGCACTTCACTCTCTGTGTGTGTGTGTTTGTGTGTGTGTGTGTGTGTGTGTGTGCTAGCTACATAAAACTTGACGTCGCTTTTGCTGCCGCTTTTCTTTAAATTTAATTTCTTTTTGCTAGTTTTCCTTTTCGTAGCGCCAACTCTCTACATCTCTCTCTCTCTCTCGCTCACTCGCTTGACTGTCGTCTGCTTAGAATTTTCATTATTGTTTGTTGTCTGAGGTTAGTTTTTCACTGCCGACACTGACGTCGTCGTCGTCGTCGTCGTCGTCCTGCTTGCCTTTTGGCACAATTCTTCGGCTGTGCGCCGCCTTTTTACTGCCGAGCTTTAATTAGAACATTTTGCCACACTGACTGCTGACAGTCTGTGCCTTGTTTTTTTTTTTTTTTTTTTTGTTTTCTGTTTGGCCGGCGGGGGGGAGGGCAACAGTTGGGCAGCTTTAACCCAAATAAAGCAACTTCAAGGCCCACCAACAACAACATAACTGACTACATCTTCTTCTTCTTCTCCCTCTTCTTCCTCTTCTTCTTTTACTCGTCTCGTCTTGCCTTTAATAATCGCATTGAAAGTCTAGCGGCATCTGACGCTTTTTTGGTCTAACCCTTTGCGCTCTGCATGGGGGCGCTTCAAAGGGGTTCGTTTACTGTTGACTTAAATTTCACAATCCACAAATGCCAACACACACACACACACACACACACTAACACTAACACGCACACTTAGTGGCAGGCGCTGGGCGTGCGACCGGCGACCGGCGACCGGCGCTCGACCACAAAAAATGTGCCACAAAATATGCGAAAGTGCTTGAGAGTTCAACTTCAGCATGGGCACGTTGGACAGCTCTAAGTAGCCGATAAATTAGCTTAGCCTTTAATCGATTAATCTCAGTTTGTTTTGCACTTGACTAATTTATGTAATTCTTTCTCTCTTTGCAGGTATGTTAACTCTTCTTTCTGTCCCACTCTCTCTCTCTCTCTCTCTCTCTCTCTCTCTATTGACATGAAAGCCAGCTCGTAAGTAAATTGTATTGTTTATCGATATTTAGCTATCGATTTTATAATTATTATATTCAATTATTTTAGCTTAGTTTAGAATTAGTTTTAAAACTGACCATTTTTGTATAATTTATCGATTTGTACACTTACGCATTTATCGATAAGTTACATGTTAGACATATATCGATAACAATTCATGTTATTTATCAATTTATTTCTATTATATGCTAAACATCGATTAATTCTACAAGCTGTTATAGTTTAGTATATCATATTTATCGATAACTATTTATGCTATGCATTTAGAGGTTTATTAAAATTTCGATAAATTTACATTTCCAATTTAACGTTACTTGAAACATTTTTAATAAACTTGTGAATGCATAGCATCAATAGTTATCGATATATCGGTCACTTTAAATTATAAGTAAACGTAGAAAACGAGTTTTATCGATTACTATTAATTCGGTGATTTTATTAATTTACTATCTATAAGTAATTAACTCTAAGTTAGGGCTCGTTTATATATCGATAACAATTTTGTTATCTATTTTTTTATCGCTCACTTAGCTTTGCTTTATCGATCATTATTGTTTGCATTGTTATCAATTTGAGGCATATGTTATCGATAAATTGAGGTCTGCTCTCATCTTGTCTCCATCGCTTTATGGGCTACAATTTCCGCGCACCTTTGACATCATCGCCACAGCGAACATGAGAACAAATTTCGAATTCTTTTCGTTTTTTTTTGGCCTGACACCAAAAATAGATGTGTGTGAAGTTGCATGTTGCCTGTTGATGATGATGAGCATGTCACAACAACAACAACAACAACAACAATAAAAGGCTGCCTTTAATTAGGAAACGGCTGCGGCTGCGGCTGCGCAATGCGCGCAACCCCTGGAAAAGGAAGTCGATCGGGAAACGCGATCAGAACGAAAAAAAAAAACTAACATACACCAATGTCAATGTGTACGTGTGTGTGTGTATGCTTACATTATATATATATATATATATATATATATATATATATATATATATATATATATATATATATATATATATATATTTATCATAATGTTGTGCATTAAGTCCACAATTTGATTTATATGCACGCCCGCGCATCTTTCGTTTTTTTTTTGCTTTTTTGGCTTCTTCGATTTGGTACAGTTTCTTGTGTTTGTATTTATTTGTATATTATTATTATTATTTATATATTATTATTATTATTATTATTATTATTATTATTATTATTATTATTATTCTTTATATTATTATTATTATTATCATTATTATTATTATTATTATTATTATTATCATTATCTTATTATTATTATTATTATTATTATTATTATTATTATTATTATTATTATTATTATCATTATCATTATTATTATTATTATTATTATTATTATTATTATTATTATCATTATCATTATTATTATCATTATTATTATTATCATTATTATTATTATTATTATTATTGTTATTATTATTATTATTATTATTATTATTTTTATTATTGCTTTTATTATTATTATTATTATTATTATTATTATTATTATTATTATTATTATTATTATTATTATTATTATTATTATTATTATTGCTGTTGTTATTGTTTTTCTCGTAAAAACTTTGCGTCTTATGCAAATTATGAAACTGAACTGAACTGAGAAATCAAATTAAAAACAAGCGAATGCATCATTTGCATTCGATGCTGCGGCTTCATTGTCAGCCAGTGCGAGCCCTTATAAACTGTGTAGGGGCAATCCTCAACGTCCCGCTCTACCACTCCATCCCCGCCCACTCACTGTGATCAATCCACATATATATATATATTTATATATATATGTGGAGCAGGAGTCTTTGCCTGCCCCTACGGAGCATTTTTAATTTGAATTTCCGTTGAGCATAAAAATCTCATGTGGCGAGCATTATTGTGCGTGTGTGTGCGAGTGTGTGTGTGTGAGTGTGTGTGTGCCTAATAAATCTATAAAGTGGCAAACGCAAGTACACGCATTATTACTTTGATTTTTTATGATGAAAACAGGAAGCGAGACGAGATGATGACGACGACGACGACGACGACGACGACGACGACGACGAGGGCTACCCACACACACACACACACACACAGACACACTCGCACACACACACACGCAACAACAACTATAAAAATCTTTAGCTATAACTGAAGCTGAAGCTGTTTCGTCGTTGTTGGTTTTGCCTTTTGTTTTCATTACGCTGATTGCTTTGATTTGGACTTCGACAAACTTCGACTGCGGCTTTCGACTTGCGACTGTGCGTTGCGGATGGCTTTCAATTTATTTTGGACTTCCGTTTGTTCTACATTGACATGGCAGCGGACTCGCTCCATTTGAACGCGTCTACAAATCGAATTCAATTAAGTGGCTTTCCGCCGCCACGTCCGCTGTGGCTAACTATCCAAAAACTGATTTACCAGTTAAACGCAACACTTTTTCTGTTTTGCTCACTTCACTCGTCACCCCTCTCCCCTCTCCCCTCCTCCTCCTCCTCCGTCTTCTTCTTCTTCTTCGTCTTCATTTACTCTTTTTGGCTACGCAATTGATCATACTAATGATTATTATCTGACTAACGACTAACTGGCCAGAGACAGGCAGATGATGGCCAGAGAGAGAGAGTGAGCGAGAGAGTGAGCGAGAGAGTGAGAGAGAGCGAGATGTTGATGATTTAAGTCAACTTAGCTCGTGGAGCTTCTCATTGTGCGTTTGTTAAACACCGGATGTTTAGCTAAGATCGCAGATGAACACACAAAAGGCACAAAATCTAAGAAACCAACAGCACACTAATCAAATATATATATATATATATAGATATATATATTATATGTGTGTGTATATTAAGTTGTTATATAACAAACTTGGATTACAACATGCAAAACTTATCTAAATTGAAATTCTTATTAAAAATAAATATTAAATATTTTGTTATAAATTTTTTTTTATAAATATACTTTTATTTTAAATATATAAACACAATATAAATATATACAAATATTAAAATAAAATAAAAAAATTATATATATGTATGTATATAAACAAAAATATTTTTAAATATTCATTAATATTTATAAAATAAAATAATAATAATAATAATAATAATAATAATAATAATAATAATAATAATAATAATAATAATAATAATAATAATAATAATAATAATAATAATAATAATAATAATAATAATAATAAGAATAATAATAATAAAATAGTAATAATAAATAAGTCAATATCTTTTTTTTCTTGAAACAAAAAAATAAATAAATAGAGCTCAAAAAACAAAAAAAACATATAATTATTTTCCATTATAGTCGTATATATATAGTTTCTTTAAATTACACTAGTATATATATATTTATTTTTATTCTTTTATTTATTTTCTTTTTAACATTTCTAATTTTTTTTTTTTATAATAAGTTAAGCAGTTACTTATGCATATAATTAATATATAATTTTCGCTCAGTGCAGCTTAAGCCAATAATTAAAACTTTGCAAAATGATACAAAAAAAAAATCTCCAAATCTCCAAAAGCTTTTAGCCGACTTTGGCATTTTTGCTTAGTGTATTTGCTACACTTGAAAATGAATTGTGAACCAATCATATAAAAACACGCTCAGAATACAAGAAGCAGAGTGGGAGAGAGAGAGAGAGAGAGAGAGAGAGAGGTAAAGCTAGTGTTAGTAATATGTAAAGAAGAGAAGGTAACATTTATTAAATAGAAGTAGAAGAAGAAGCAGCAAAGGAAGCAGCAGCAAAGGCGATTTATTGCCAGTGCATAGAATGCCAGCCACATAGCAATCCATATACACACACACACACACACACACACACACATACACTAGCTGTGTGCTCTCTATATACAAATGGCAGAAATCCTGCGCGCTCGAAAAAGAAATAAATTTTTCTTATATGCCGCGATTTTCTTCCTTTTATTTCTTTCTTCTTTTTTTTTTTTCCTCGTTTGCTGCTCGATTTTCATTTTTGCTAACGCGCGCAATCAAGTACAGGCAGCAGCCAGGCCCTCCCCAGCGCCCAACCACTCCCACACACACACGCAGAGAGACAGACACTGAGAGCAGCAGCAGCAGCAGCAGCGGCTCCCTAACTGCGCCCCTAACCAAACGCCCAGCCAGCTCTTGAGAGCTTTTCGCAATTTTTCCTGTCTTTTCTTTCACTTCTTCATTTCGCTTCTGTATTTATATATAGCTAGATGTACATATATACACACACACACACACATACATATACATATATATAGATATATATATAGATATATGTATACTCTCTTTTTACACATATTGAGAAATATCCTTGAATCGAAATATACGGCTCCTCCCACAGAGCCAGAGCCACCCAGCCAGAAAAATCTATACACATTCGACGAGCGTCAGAAAGAAACAGCAGCCGGCCATAAAAAATAAGAAGAAGAAAAAAAAAAAAGACAGAAAGACAGAAAGAAAAAAAAATAACAGGAGACAGAAACCCGAAAGTGAAGATGAAATAAAATAAAGCAGCAGCAGCTGAATGGAAAGCAGCAGCGGGCAAAGGCGGCAGCCAAGGGCGGGGGGGGCCGGCTCCCAACTAGGGAGCAAAGATATAAAAAAAAAAAAGACGATGACGACGACGACGACGACGATGAGGAGGCAAAACAAAAAGGAAACCCGAACGAAACGAAACTCGGATAAAAATAGGGAGCGCATAAAAATTGGCAGCAGTTTGGGTCGAGCAGACAGCGTAGCAGACAAGCAAACGTATCCCCCTCCCCCCCCTCCCGCCTCTTCTGACCTGCTGCCTACCACTGCCCCGCCTCTGATGCTGTTGCTGCTGCTGCTGCTGCTGCTGCTGCTGCTTCTTCCGTACCGCCCAGCATTCGGCGCTCTTCTCACAGAGACAGCGACAGCGCAGCCAACGGGGCAGCAGGGACGGCGAGGGAAGCCAGAGGAGATTTGCCTGGCTGCTGCCATCGTCTCGGCTAAAACGACAAATGTGAAAGGACATTGTCGTCGTCGTCGTCGTCATCGTCGTCGTCATCGTCGTCGTCGTCATCGTCATCGTCATCCTTCGTCCTGCACACAGACTTTTGCTCGTTGTGACGATGAGGACGACAGGACGAGAACGTAAAGCAAGTTACAATCAGGCTAGGCATAAGCCACCGCATTCGACGCTCTGAGTGCGTCGACACCGACTCCCAACTAGCGACAGCCGAGCCCTAGCGCTGCAGCTGCCCCCCCACCCCCCCCCACCCCTCCCTCTCCCCATATGGCCCCGCTGCCCCGCCCAGTTTCTGGCCATCATAGTTCAGGTCAGGAACGTCTGCCGAACGAATGTTATTGGCAGCTCGTTTCAGTTGCATTTCTATGGCGTTAGTTGCATGCTGTTTTAGTCAATCGATATATGTTGAATGTTATCGATAGCTCGAGTAATCGCTAGTAAGAAAAAGTATATGATGAGAGATAAAGGAATTTATTGGCATAATGCAAATTAAGCAGAAACTCTTTCAGTTAATTTTTATTGAATTGAATTGAATTTTTCTATTAATTTTTTAAGTAATTTTTTTAGATCTTTAGATCACTTATTTAAAAGATTTTAGATAATAGAATTATTCAGAATCGAATTATTTATATTATATATATAATATAATATATATAGAGGCAAAAAAAATAAGAAAATAATATTCAAGATATATTCAAAGAAATTAAAAATATATAGAACTAAATAGATTGATCTAAGAGCTTTAATAAAAAGTTACTAAATTTTATAAAAATTAATTAAAAGAAAATCGTAAATGAAAAAGAAAATTGTACATATAGAAAATTTATTTTACTTAAATTTATATCACTTGTATAAATTTAATAAAATTTTGTTTTTATGTACAGTTCTAAAATAATATTGTATAGATAGCAAACTGATCTAAAAAAAAAATATTTATATAAGAACTAAAAATGCATTGAATTATTTTTTAAGTCTTCTTTTCTAAATTATTTATTTGCTAAAGAATTTGTATACATATTTTGTTTGTAGTAAATTCTATAAATATTTATGTAATTTAATTAAATTATTCCAATATAAAACTGTAATTAAAGTATTCAATGTATAACAGAGAATCACATAGAAAGGTCGTTAACGATAATCAAAATGATTACAAGCAAAGACCACAACTAACTAAGCTATGTGCCACACACACACACACACACACACACACACACACACACACACACACACACACACACACACACACACACACACACACACACACACACACACACACACACACACACACACACACACACACACACACACACACACACACATACATATGTATATCTCTATATATACATATATATATATAGCTATATAGCTGTAGGAGCCCTCTCGATGCGATGTTTGCCTCCTTTTAACGTATTTCTTTTATTTTTGGTCGCTTATTTTTTTTTTTTTTTTGTTTCTAGCTCACGCGCCCCAATGTCCTTTTCCGTGTATATGTATATGTATATGTGTGCGTGTGTGTGTGTGTGTAGGGCTCTATATGCTCCTGCCTGCTGGCATTTCGTACGTTTCGTTTCGTTTCGATTCGTTTGCTTCGGTATTTATCGACCAATGATATTGGAAATATGTCAGAGATGCGCACAAGTCGCTGCGCTCGGACCCCCTCTTCGATAGCCCTCGCTTCCCCCATTCCCCCACATTCCCCCACTTCCCATTTTCCCGACTGTGCGCCCAGCCCACCCAATGTGCCGCTCCCTTCGTTCGGCGACCCCCGCCAACAACCCTTAACCCAACTCCTCTGACAGCCATGGCCACATAGAGCTCTGCACAGCACAGCACAGCTCGGCTCCAGGGTCTATGCTTCATTGGTGGGCGGCTAGGGAGGGAGGGGCGCTGGGCATGGTCGGTTGGTCGCTCGTTCGTTCGCATCGATTCGTTTTTGAGTGCTGGAGTTGCTGTTATATTTCTTCCTTCTTTTTTTTTTTTTTTTTTATACGTTTTTATTTTATTCGCATATGTGTATGTGTGAGCTTGCATCCCTCGCGCACACACACACACACACACACAGATACATGTATGTACGTTGTCTCATACGCCCCTTTGCGCTGCTGCTGCCGCTGCCGCTGTCAGCGTTGGCAGCGACGTCGCAGCTGTCGTTTATGTTTCGTTTCGTTTGGTTTTTCTTTTTTTTTTTTTTTTTTTGCTTGTGCCATTTTGATTGGAAAATCGCACGCAATTGGAAATTTTTGCTATTGGCTGTGCGTTCGATACACTCACACACACATGCACGCGCTGCCACTCACACAGAGAGATTCGCATGCATATACAGTTAGAGAGCGTCGCATTTGCTGCTCGCGCTCACATTATGGAAAATCAATCAGCAGCAGCAACAACAAGTAGGAGCAACAACAACAACAACAACAACAGTTGCAAAAAAAAAAAAAAAGAAAAAAAAAACCAAAACAAAAACAACGAACTCAAACTCAGGCAGGCCGCGACGTCGCTGCGACGCCTGCTGTCGACTGTCGCTCTCGCTCGCACTGCACTTGGCTTGCAAGTTTTGGCCAAGAAACTGCAATCAACAACAACAACAATAACAACAACAACAGCGTCAGCTGCAGCAAATAAAAGAAAATAAAATTTTAGTGGCTGCTGAGCAAAGCCACTCGAAAATAAAGCTCAATACAAAACGGGCATTGAGTGGAATGTGCGATGAGCGCGTTCGTACGAGAGCACAAAAGAGTGTGAGTGTAAGCGAACGAACGAACGAGCAAGCAAGCGAGCGAACGAGCGACAGAGAGAGAGAGAGAGAAACGAGCGAGCCTCCGTTGGCCACAGCAAGCGAGTGAGTGAGCGAGCAGGCATTGTGTTGCGCTCTCGCGACACAACACTCTGCCTGTGTGTGAGTGTGAATGTGTTGCTGAGAGTGAGAGAGCGGGCCCAGCATTGCTGCAGCTGATAAGACACATACGTCTCTCTGCCGCTGCGTGTGTGTGTGTGTGTGTGTGTGTGTACGTTCAATGTGTGTTCGATACGTAGAGCCAGAGCAAATGAATGAAAGAGGCACACACACACACACACACAGACGTTTGGGTGCGGGGCGGGGCGGAGCGTTGCGCCAGCAGCGCTGCACGTTCGACAGTGTATCCTGCACTCTGAGCTGCGCTGAGCCAAGCTGAGCCAGTTCTTTGGCAAGGGGTCGACGTCGCTGTCGTTGAGCGACGCTCTCTCTTCTGTTTGAGTGCTTATGTGTGCGATTCTGTGTGTGTGTGTGTGTGTGTGTGTGCGGACATCGACTGCGTCGCCGTCATCATGAACATCATATATAGATAGATTTTTAACAAACCTGATTGGATGTTATTGACTGGCGCGCACACACACACACACAGACACAGACACACACACGGCCACTTGTACTGGCTGATTCGTTCGCCTGCCCAGACGAGCGTGTGTGCATGTGTGTGTGTGTGTGGGTATGTAGCGTATGTGTCGCTGCGTGCGCTTGTGTGAGTGTGTGTGATACACACATTGGCAGCCTTAGCCTGTTAAATATTGACTTGCAGCCCCCGACCGAGTGGAATGTGGTCGATCGCTGTGTGTGGGGTTGAGAGGAGGCTTTCGGGCGGCGCCAATGGACACGTGCTTACATAAACACATACATATATGTACATATATGGACGTGTATGTGCGTGTGTGTGTGCATATGTGCTCGTTTATTCTAGGTTTTAGCCAGGATTTTGCTGAGAACTTTTGCGCTTATCAAATAAATTCTTTAAAATAGTTCAAATATTTTATTAAAAGGATATACAAATTTGACATATTAAATAATTTACTTAAATTATTTTACAAGATTAAATAATTTGTTTATTATAAAATATTGAATAAAACTTGTTCAATTGTAATTTAATATATATATATATTTTGTTTACTTGTCATATCAAGTTTAAAATAATTTTTTTTAAATATACATAGATTAATGAATATTAATTTCAATGAATTTGTTAGGCACTTTTTTAACATTCTTTAAATTTCTTATATTATAAGTATCTAATGTTTTTATTTTAAAAATTAATATATAATTATATTTACAAATATTAATAATATCAATTCAAATTTTATGAACTAATTAATATTCATATTTATTTGTACATATTTTTTTTTGCTGTTTTTAATTTGGCAAATATAAAATATTTATTTATATTTAAATAACAGAGCTCGCCCGAACCCGTTGAGCATTTCTCAAAGTCCGAAAAAAAAGTCATGCTCTCACTCACGCTTGGAAAAAAAAAGAAAGAAAAAAACGAAACAGTTACAAATTGTAACTGTTCTCAGCGAACTCCCCCCACTGCGACAGCAACGATCTGTGATTTTGGGTTTTTGTTTCAAGAGCTTCTTCCATGCGTGTGCGTGCATGAGCTTGCATGTGCGTGTGCAAGCATGTATGCATTTATGTATATGTGTATATGTGAATTTGCCGTTTTGTGATCTCCGTCTCTGAATAAGTAAAAAAAAAAAAAAAATTCTTCTAGTTGTTTCTAGCTGAATAGAATAAGAGATGTTAAATATATATTTTATAAAATTATTTAATATAAATATAAAGTATAATATTACTTTTTTAATATTTCTTGCATTTATTAATATTTAATTTATATATATATATATATATTTTCAAAATTTATTTGATACAATTTTTCGTTCATTAATTTTGTGTAATGTTTACAATTGTTATAAATATTTGTATGAAATTGTGAAATCAATGAATCACATGCTAAGCATAAATATGTGATAATATATATATGTACATATACATATATATATAAATATTATTGCTTGCCTATATCTGAATCATTGCCAGCGCTGCGCATTAAAAGATAAGCAAAAATATCATTTAGCGCCAATTGAGTCATTGGAAAATATTCGCAAATGATTTCTGCAATGCATTGAATGTTTTTCTTTTTTTTTTTTGTGCTTTTTTATTAATCATATTAATATGTGAGAAACGATTATTAATTCGTAGCTGTAGTTAGTTGGGCATTGGTCACACCGCTTAAGCCGAGCGCACGCACATAGGCACACACTCACTCACACTCACTCACACACTTACACACACACTCACACGCGCGTACGCAGCGAAAACCAATCGCAAGTCGTTTCGATAATACCAATACAAGTGCCTCTGCTGTGTGCCCGTTGTATATAAAGCGAGGCGAAAAGGCGTTGCCAATAATATTGAAAGCAATCCATACATAAACACACACACACACAGCAGTGCGTGTGCGTATGCGTGTGACTATGTGCTAAAGGTTAACAGCATTTGCTACTACCCACTGCTGCTGCTGTTGCCTCTTTTTTTTCGCATTGGCTCCCTACGCGCACACACACACACACACACACGCACGCTCGCTCGTGCGTCGCGTTCGCCCAATCGAATTCAATTGACGCTCAATTTTTATGTGAGCCGAGCAGCAAAACGCAAAAGCAAAAGCAAAAGCAAACAAAAAAAAAAACACAACAACAACAGGAGCAGCAGCAGCAGCAGCAGCAGCGAAGTACCGTTACCTGCCAAGTAGCGCCCAATGGCTGCCAATACATGTTAAATGAAGCATGCTCGCCCGCCTCTACCCCCACCACGGCCGGGCCAATCGACAAAAAGGAAAGCAGCAAGCAAAAACAACAACAACAACAACAGCAACAACAATAATAAATAGTACCCAAGCACCACCCAATAATCATCGACGCCACTTTACCCCACCGAAGAACCCAAAACCAATCCAATCCAATTTGATGTATGTATGTGTGTACGGCATTCCTTTTTTTTTTTTTCGTTTTACTTGACGACTTTTTTTCTTGTTGTTGTTGTTGTATTTTTTCATCGTCGCTCTCTCTGGGCGCAGTTGTCGTCCTTTTCTCCCTTTAGCGCATGTATTGAATTTTTATAAAAATGAGTGGGGAACAGAAAATCAGCAGCCAGACTGCCATAAAAACGCCAGCGCCACTTTCACTCGGCTCAATGCAGCAGCAGCAGCGACAGCGACAGCAGCAGCAGCCG
>JAWNPR010000061.1:12492500-12505000 GCA_035047405.1 Drosophila stalkeri
TTATTTATATATTTTTATGTAAAATTTTCAAGTTGTAAAGGTTACTTAAAAATATAAAAATAAATAAGTAAATTAACAAAAATTATTTTTATATATTTTTGTTAATTTTGTTTTATTTAAAATTTTTAATTTGCAAATGTTGCTTAAAAATATAAAAATAAATAAATAAATTCACTATTTTTTTTAATATATATATTTTTATTTAATATTTTAAATTTGCAAATGTTACTTAAAGATAAAAAATAAAAATTAAAAAAAAAAGATATTCTTAAATATATTTTTTTTGTCAAATTTTCATTATTTATTTTCATTTTGTTCAAACCTTATATTTTCCAATTTTATATTTTTTATTTATTTATTTTTTTTAATTTCTTAAAAATTGTTATTAAGTTTCTTTTCAAGCTTTACGCCGAGTTTCTTATGCAAACAAATTATTTTTATAAAGATTTCAAGCTTTAGTATTTTAAATATATTAACTAGAGTATATAAGCTATTTTTGTATATATTATTGCTCATATACAACATAAAACTAAAATACCCCCCTCTCTCTCTCTCTCTCTCTCTGTCTCTTTCACAGGTAATTGCAACAAATAGAACTATAGAAAAATACATAATTTAGGCAACTGGGTTACCCACACACGTAAGTCATATAATAAATAATAAAAAAAAAAAAAAAGGCCTGAAGATGTGTGTTCTCTAGAACTGCTTTTTAGCGATTTATTTGGCACATAATAATAATACCTGGGCCTGGGCCTGGGCCTGGGCCTGGGCCTGGTTAGCTGTCTGCCAAGACTTCAAGTGAGCCAAACTGTATGTGCCTTTGCCTTTGCCTCTGTCTGAGCCTGAGCCTGAGTCTGGGCACATTCATTCATTTGCGTTTCATTCATGTCCTCATCATCAATGCGGCACAAACACACACACACACACACACACACAGACAGCTGCACAACAAAAAATATGTCAAAACTTGTCTCGTCTGCCTGCCATTAGCAGCAACAACAACAACAACAACAACAACAACAGCGACCAGCCCTTGACAACAAGAGGCAGACAACACGCCCACGCGTACGCCCACGCGAAAGTAGGCGCAACTTCATCATGATTCTGATTATGATAATATGGCAAGCTGATGATCAAGATCATCAGACTTAAGAGTTTCAGGCAGTTTCAAGGCTGCTGCAACAGATTTCTCTGAATGAATTTAACGTACAGCTCTCTCACTCACTCTCTCTCTCTCTCTCTCTAAATCTCTCTTACTCCTTTTTTGTTACAAGCGTCGCCTTAAATGTAATTTATGTGCCAGCTGACAATAGACGCAGCGTGCCTTAGCCTTTAGCTACCTTTAGCTTTGCCACTCTGATTGCGGCTACTGTGCAGCTCAGCTTCGGCTAGTCTCTCATTTTGTGAGACGCCTCCGCAGTGCCTTGCGCCTGCGCCCCGAGCCTCTCGCCACTCGCCTCTCGCCACTCGCCTCTTGACTCGCTTGCATTCATTATATGCAAATTTCAATTATTTGCACAAATCAGACGCACAAGATCAGCCCAACAACAACAACAGACGACAACAACGACGACGACGACGACGCATTATTATCATCATCGACTTCATTATGGCAAACCCCTTGACACCAGCCAGCCCTGCTGCATGCCCCATTGACGACGATCAGAGCGACAAACGTTCAATTCAATTTTTTTTTTTTTTTATTTTATATTTTGTTTTTTTTTTTTTTTTTTCTGTGGCTTCGCTTCGTTTATCGTGCAAACAGGAAGAGCCATAATATAATTTATTGTATTAATGCGTCGCATGCCCCGCATAATATAGCCAAGACGTCAGCGGCGACGCTGGCAGCGACGCCAGCATCAGCAGCGAGTGCTTACATTTCAATTTCTCTCAATTGATATCCCAATAGCCGAAAACCCACAGAGAGCTCTTTACAAGCAAATATATATATATATATATATGTATATATATTTATATATATATATTTTTTTTAAGTATTTTTTGTATTTGCTCTTTTATTATTAATTTAAACATAAACATGGATTTCCTGTTGCCCGCCGATATGCAAAAAAAAAAAGAAAGAGCTTTGACTGATTCGTTGCCTTTTGTTGTTGTTGTTGTCATTGCTGTTCGCTTTCGACATAATTCTTTCGATCGAATTTCACAAAAATTGTGGCCCCGATTATTGTGCCCTGTGCCTCTGTCTCTGTGTGCTTTGAGAGGAAATTAAATTAAGCGCTTGTCTCGCTTTATATATATATATATATATATATATATATATATATATATATATATATTTTATATATCTATATATATATATATTTTTTTTTTATTTTATATTTCGTATTGTTTCGCTGATCAGCCGCATTAAACAGGCTAAATGCGTGGGAGCATCGATTTTGATTTGATTTATGCTGAAGGTCAGAGGCGAATGTGCGGCTCACAGCAAGACTTTTGGTTGCCAGTTGCCAGTTGTCAGTTGCTGTTGCAGACAGTCAAGTGGCAGCAGCAGCAGCAATAGCATAAGCCTGCCGGAAACAGAGACCGCAAGTCACAAACTCAAGAGCTGCAGAGAATGAGGGAGAGAGAGTGAGAGAGAGTTAGAACTTTACACGCACATTAATAGAGGGGAGTGAGTTGGGGGTAGAGTGAGTTGATATGTCTGCAACAATTGCAATTTCTCAGCTTTTGTGGGTGGCAGCGGGCGTGGCTAAGCTGCAACTGATGACAGTTTGGTTTTTGAGACAAAGGTTTGTGGCAGCCAGAGCAGGAGAACTGCAAAAGGTCTTTCACTACATTTATGAGCACTTTAAAGAGAACACTCTAAAGAAAAAAGCTAAAGTCTCAAAAGATCTCTGCTACACAGTAGCTAATGTCTGATTCTTATAAAACATCTAAAAAAAAAAAAACTCTGTCTATAGGCATTATTTTTATTTTCTTTTCTCTTATTTTTTTAATATTAGTCTGCAAATACTTTATAGTTGAATTTTTCAGCTATTTAAGATTTCTGCGAAAATAATTTGTAAAATCATAATTTGTTATAATTCTGCAAGTATTTTTTTTTAAGATATTCAAAATTTCTTCAAAAATATGTTTAAAAATGTTCATATATGAAAAAATATGTTTAAAAATTTGCGTATATATATATATATTTTTTATAATTCTGCAAGTATTTTATATTTTTAATATTTAAGATTCCTTCAAAAATATTAAAAAATTTTTTTTAAAGCATTTCATCTTGTTTTTTTTTGCACTAGAATACTGCAAGTATTTTTTTTTTTAAGATATTTATGATTTCTTCAAAAAAAAACATTTTATTAATGTTTATATATATTTTTTTGTAATTCTGCAATTTTTTTAAGATTCCTTCAAAGATAAATTATTTCTTTTTAAAGAAATTTAAAATTTTCTTCTTTCAAGTTTTTTTTTTTAAATGATTTTAAGCTTTCTTCAAAAATATTTTTAAAAAATATTTAAGCATTTCTTATATATTTTTGTATAATATAATTCTGCGAGTATTTTTTGAGAGATATATAAAAATTCTACACAATTTTTTTTTATTGCTTCAAGTATTTCATATATATTTTAAAAATATATATATACTTTTTTTTAAATATATAAAATTTCTTAAAAAAAAAAAAATGTTTTAAAATGTCTTCAAGCATTACTCGAGTCTATTCCAAGTTTGTTTGACGCCAAGTCAATTTCAGCTACTTTAACATTAAATACTTGAAAATTCTGGGCAATTTGTGGTTTGAAAAGACTTCAAAATTTTGGCATAGTGAGGAAGGGGTGGAGGTTCGTAAGGAGGGGATGGGCTAAGCAGAAGCGAATGCGTGCAACATTTTTGCGCGGCCTGCGCATGTTGTTGACACTGCCTGGGCAGGTGTATGGAAGGGGGAGGTGGCAGGGAATGGCAGGGGATGGCATGTTGGGGTCGCTGTTGGGGCCAGTGTATGTGTGTGTGTGTGTGTGTGGCTAGGTGTGGGCGTGTTGTGCTGTGCAGACAGGCCACTGGGCACTGCAATTGACACAATTTTCAGACAGACGACAAGGCCGGCCGGCTGGCATTGACCAAGCCGCACGTGGCTGACGTTGTGTGTGTGTGTGTGTGTGATGTGCAGATGCTGCTGCTGATGATGATGATGATGATGATGCTGGTGATAATGATACACTCGCGAGCCACAAACAAACACAAACAATCACACACATGCAATTGATTTGTACTTTGTGGGGTCAGCCAGCAACAACAACAACAACAACAACAACAACAACAACAACAACAACAACAAAGAAGAAGAGAATGCCAAACATGCCAACAACAATGCAAATGCCGAGACAGCAACCAAAAGCAAACCCAGTTGAACCTCAGTGCCAAGCGAGAGCAAAGTTAAGGGAAGCGAGAGGAAGAGTAAAGGGGAAAATTTGAATGAGTTTTAGTATTAATTAATATTAATATATAGAGTAGAAAAGAATATTTCTAATATTATAGTATTAGTTACTTTAGCTTACTTGCCATGCAGTTGCTGCTGCTGCTGCTGCTGTTGGTATGCATATTTGGCATGTGCTTGGGTCCTACTGGGTGCAGCAGCAACAGTTTGTCGGGGGCTACGACAGCTACGCACAACATGAAAACCGCAACAGACACATGCCCACACACACGCACACACATAGCCAACTCCTGCCACGCCCATAACACGCGTTCGCCTCTATCCATGGAGCAGCAGCGCGCGAAAATTTTTGCTCTTGTTGCTTTTTATTTGTTTTTATTTCTTTATTATTATTATTATTATTATTTTCGCGCGCGCAATTTTTCGCCAGTTGCTGTTTTACTTGTTCTTTTTTTTTTTTTGGTTGTTGCGTCAGAAAAAAGAAAAGCTAAAACAAAAAATACATATATATATATATATGTAAAGTAAGCAAAGAAAAGGCGTCTATGAGTGTTTTGTGGGCGTGGCAGCTGAGCCACACGCGCTGGGTGGCTTGCAGTGGGCCATGCAGCAGCAGGCCTAGCATGAACTGGACCGGATTCAGGTCAACAACTTATATACTTTGAGAGGGGGGGGGGGGGGGCGGGGACAGCGAGAGCTGAAAATCTTTTTGGGGCGCAGCACACGACACGAAAAGGAATATGACAAAGATGAAGAGCCAAAAGCCAGCGACAAATGCTGATGATGATGATGATGATGACAACGCTGATGATGATGATCAGCACAAAGAGTGTGAGAGTGAGAGAGAGAGAGGAAGGAAGAGGCAGGCAGATAGACAGACAAAGCAATGCTGGAACTGAGCGAGTCTGTCGCACTGCTGCTTCTGCTTCTTCTTCTTCTTCTTGTCAATTAGTGAAAATCGAATTAATATTGTAATACTTTAATGAAATAATGCATGCACGCAGACATATAGACAAACTGCCAGACATTGAGTGGTGTGGTGGAGGGTGGGGGGGTGGGGGGGTTGCAAATGAAGGCAATGCGACAGTTATTTATGCGGAACGACAAGATGAATATGTGAATGTGAGTGTGAATGTGAATGTGAATGTGAATGTGAGTGTGAATGTGAATGTGACTGTGGCAATTGCAGATTCGCTCTCCATCTTCTCCTCCCTCTCCCACTCTCCCACTCTAGCTGTTTTAGTGTCTCGCAAAAAGCCCAAACTACAGTTGATAAAAATAAACGAGACACACGAGACACATATATACATATATATATATATATAGAGAGACAGCCAAAGAGAGAGAGAGAGTGGGAGAGTGTGAGAGTGGTAGAGTGAGAGGCAGAGAGCACGTGAGCGAGGCGAGAATGAAGCCTTTGTGCTGGTTGCCTTGCGAATTGTTTGGGCGGCAACAGCAACGACGACGACGACGACAAACGCACGTTGTTGGCAAGGTGTGGAATGTATGACAGGAATTGATATAAAATATGCTAATTGGTGCATAGACTGTGCAGAGAGAGACAGAGAGAGAGCGAGAGAGAGAGAGTGCGAACTGCTTCAATGTTAGCTGCAGAGTGAGAGAGAGGTGTTGAGTGTCTCTAGGCGAGACAGGTTAGTCAACTCAACGCACGATCCGATCAGCATTAAGGATAACAGAGCCATAGTTTCGAAAGTAAAGTACTTAAATATCTATTTTGCTATTGATTAAAATAATATAAAGTTTTCTATAGAGTTGAATAAGTTCGATGAAGTAAATTAAAAATCGTTTGCTTTCCAAATTATGCTAAAGCTTGACAAAGCTTTCACTTAAAGTTTACTAAGAGCTTCAGCTAAATACTCAAATTGTCAGACTTGGAAAAAAAAGTTTAGCTTGAATAATATTCATTATTCAATTTATTCATATTTCGATTCACTTAAAACTTGGGATTAAGATTCAAATTCACTTAAAGCTCTATTAGGATTAATATTAAGATTCACTTAAAGCTCTATTCTAAGCTCACTTGGAATTAAGATTAAGATTCACTTAAAGCTCTATTTTAAGCTCAAGTCTGTATAGAGCAAACGTGCAGTGGGAAAAAGCTTGCTCAAAGTTGTTAAAGCTTTAAAGTACAATTTCAATTTGCCAAAAGCTCCTTAAAGCTCACGTTATTTATAAAGCTAATGTCCTAAGTTTGCATATGAAGTCTTTCTCTCTTTTTATTTCCATATCTCTCTCCCTCTCTCCCGCTCTCCCGCTCTCCGTCTCCCTCACTCTTTGTTCTTGCTGCCGCTAAAAAACTTCTGTCTTTCTGCATTTCTATTTTTCAATTTTAAATTGGATTCACTTGCAACTTCAACTGCTGCTGCCTTGACTAGCAACAACAACAGTTGCTGCTGTTGCTGCAGTTGCTGTTGCTCTTCTTCTCTTCTACCCCTGCCCCGTGTCATGTTGTTGATGCCAAAAACTATGCGAGGATGCCATTTATGTAAATTATTGGCAAAAATGCATAACGGCAAACAATTGAAAATGCAATCAAGTGTTGGCTAAAATTGCTCTGTTGCTGCCAACAGAAACGCAAAAAAAAAAAACAAAAACCAAACAACAACAGCAGCAGCAGCAGCAGCACCAGCAGCAACAACAACAAGGCTGCCAATTAATCAAGAAATTCTTAAATAATTATTTGCCTATTTTTATAGTCGCACAAAGGGGTGACAAGGCGATTGGGGGCGAGATGCGACAGAGGATAGGGGATGGCGGCATCTAGGGGATCTGGCATGGGGCAGCGGCCGACGCGGCTGACTGACTGACTGGCTCGACAACAACAACAACAGCAACAACAACAACAACATTGACAACGACAACGACGACATCAACGTCTGTTGGAGTGCAAATTTGTTGTTGCCATAAGCCAAATACAAATCTATATGCATTTTAAATATATATACATATATATATATTTATATATAAATGTATTTCTACATATTCATATAGATAGCTATGTGCACACATTTTATAAACACACACATTTATATATATATATATATATAGATATATCGCACAATATATAGAACCATGCAGTTTTCGATTTTCATTTTGTGATTTGCGTCCGTCTGAACGTTCATTGTTGTTGTAAAAATAATTCAGCCAGCCAGCCAGTCAGCCAGCTAGCTAGCCAGCTAGCTAGCTAGATAGCTAGCTAGCTAGCTAACCTAGCTAGCCTAGCCTAGCCAGAGACCTCATCCCAATGTTCGCTCCCTTGCCGATGATGATACACGTTCCCGAGTCAGCTCAGCACACAAACGAAATTTCTATGAAGCATTGCAGTTAGATGAGCCGTTTAGTGACAGTCAAGTCGTTGAGAGCGGAGCGGAGTGGGGCAGGTGATGGAAATATAGCAAAAAAGAGAGATGAGAGAGAGAGAGAGAGAGAGAGAGAGAGAGAGAGAGAGCTGGGCAACGAAGAGTGAGGTATCTGCTAGTGCAATATGCTCATACGCTCCTGCTCTCTAGCTCCCTCTCTCTCTCTCTCTCTCTCTCTCACTCTCTCATTCTATCTCTTTCTCTTACTCTTGCTCAGTCAGTCGCGCAGTTTGTCTGTCTGGGCGCTGATGAGTGCATTGCCGTTTTGCAGTCGCTGGCCGACTAATAATAATAAATATTTTTACAGAAATTAATTAACAACAACAACAACAACAGCAGCAACAATGGCAACAAAGTGTAAAAAGAAGTATGCAGCATGTCTGATATATAGACAGGCACAGACACACACACACACACACACACACACACACACTGATACACTGTAATCTATATGAGACTGCATTCATCTGAAGTCGTATTTGGCTTGCAAATTTTCTCTCGTTGACTGTTGGCAATAAATATTGCGTATGCATCATGTGTAGGCTGAGGGAAACAGATTGTTAAATGGCGTATAAACGAATTGCAGACAAATGCTAGTTAATGTGAAATGTTAAAGCGCTGTTAAACAGCTGTAAATAATATGTTAACGTTTAGCTTTAAGGGATATGCAATAATGTTTTCATTATGCTTGCAGAAATTTAGAAATTGTATGCAACTGTTAACACGCTGTAAATGCAATGTTAGCAAACTGTTAAAGCAATGTTAAAATGTAAAGTAAAAGCGAATGCTTATAAAGCACGCTAAATTTCGCTAAATCTCTTTAGAATAGCATTTTAGCAGTCAATGTTAGCTCACTGTTAACTAGCTGTAACAGCATACTTTAAGCTTAAAGTTATATACTAACTGTAGGCACATTCAAGCTATGTTAACTCACAACAAGTACAAGCATCTATTAGAAGCAATGTTAAAGCGCTGTTAACTGCTCAACTGTTCGTTTGCCAGCTATGTTAGCTGTTAGCCCATTATTGTTAGCCACAAGACACGCCGGCATCTTGGCAATTACTCAAATTCAAATTAAGTGGCAACACACACACACACACACACACACACACACACAGAGTTAGAGTTGCTTCAATCACATGCACATATCGTCGTAGCTAGACAACAGAAAGTTCGCTCAGTCCCCAAGCGAAATGCCATAGAATCCAGAATGCCGCAACTTGTCTCGTTTTGTAAATAACAAATCAGGCATTTATAAATGATGTGAGCATAAAATATACGCTATTACGCATCGGGGCTGCCTCAGCCTCAGCCTTAGCCTCAGCCTTGTCCCTGTCCCCGTACCAGACAGACAGCGCTCACCCCTAAAGCAATATCGCAAGGCCCAAGGCCCAAGGCCCGTGCTCCGAACAGCAACACTTGAAACAAAAGCAAAGGCAACTCTTTGGCAACAACAACAAGAAATTGTCTTACAGCTCTGCATGTGCCCCGCCCCCAAAAGCCACGTCGTCTTTGTCGATGTCGACGTCGTCTTCTTGTTCATACGTCTCTAATAAGACATGATTGTAATTAATTAAATTAATTCGTTTCGGTTTTAATACACGAAATGTTTTTCGATTTTGTCCCTGACTCGCAGCGAGCTACCCTGGCTGCCACGCCTCCAATACATCAGTGAAAAGGGCATAAAAGGATTGCCAAATGAAAGTGAAAGATTTCTGATTTACGTTTTCAAATATTTGTTTGTCACACACTTGCTGCTGCCACGCCCACCCCCCCTCACCCTCACCCCCACCGTGTCTGTCTGCTTGTCTCTTGACGTCCGTTCAATTCGTGAGTTTGTCTTACTTTGGCTCTGTCTGTCTTTCATTCCGTCCCAAACTATAAAATGTTGTTGTCGATTTTGATTAGGCAAAAACTTGACAGGGAACTTTGTGCGTGGCTTTCATTAAAAATGCCAGCGAACGTCGTGTATCCAACGCCAGCTCAGGGTTGCTTTTTCCCAAGCCGTTCGTTCAGACCGGCCCGGTGGTTGTCTTGGTGCCGGTGCCGGTGCCGGTGCCGGAGTGCGAGGGGTGGTGAGAGTGGCAAGGAGTTTTACCTTATAGTCGTGCTAGCCTTGAAGCATAATGAATTGACATTGATTGGAAATTTTGATTGAAATTGTAAAATGCTAAAGGATGGCAACGCCAAAAGGCTTCGTCTTCGCCAAGCAACAAAATAAATTGCTTAATTTTCGGCTTAATTAAAGATTTGATAGATAGCACAACAGCGCACAACACTCGAAGCAGACAGAGACAGAGAACCAGTAACAACCCACCGCCCTCACCACTAAACCCCTCTTCACCAACCCATTGATTTTTGTGAATGCTTAAACATTTAGTTTGGCAGCGTAAGGCGAATATGTTGGCATTTCTTCATGCTTATTTAATTAGGCCTCATTACAAAACACACACACACACACACACACACACAAATGCAGAGCGCCTTGGGCTAGGCTATGAATTATATCTTTGCATTATGCGTCCTTTGTGAAGAGAGCGAGAGAGTGAGCGAGAGAGAGCTCACATATCCATGGCTTATTCTTGGGCTGTTTATTAACACGGCATATTTTTTGGAGCTTTGCATATTTTGCTATTTTTGTGCACAACTGTACCTGGGCAGACAAATAAAAATCATTAATTTCTGTTAGATTTTACAGTGTCAAATTTATGTAACACACACACACACGCACACACGCACACACACATGTGCAGAGTCTCCTGCCCTGTCACCCTTTTAGGCACATTAACTTTGAGAAGCTTTTTATTTTATTTTACTCCTTTTTTTTTTTTTTGGGCGGTCTGCCTTTTAGTTTAAGGCCCGCATAAAAATGTCAAAAATTACACACACACACACACACACACACACGGCAGCATAAAAAACAAAGCGAAAGCCAAATACACACACACACACAGGAGGAGTTGGGGGGGTATGAGAAGGGACTTTCTAATCATTATTTGTGCGGCCCACATATATGAGTTATATATTTATTTGTATTTGTCTGGCCCAGGCATGCATGTGTGTGTGTGTTAACTTGAACTGGCCCACACACACACAGACACTCATGTGTGTGTGTGTGCTATTTGGTCAGTGTAATGCTTAATTATTTACTTTGTTGTTGTATTTTTACCAAAAATGTTGCCAAAAAAAAAAAAAAAGGCCTACGCACAAAGTGACCAAAAGAGCGCACGTTAAAGGCTTGTGCGGGGTTGGGGGCCACAACAATGGCTCACACACACACACATTGTTAAATAAAAAAGGGTCATACATCTCAGTGTATGTGTGTGGGTTAATTTTTGATGTACGATTGGTCAGCGTGTGTGTCCAGCGACAACAACAACAACAGCAGAGTAAAAAAAAAGGTATGCATACGTTATGTAATAATAAGGATAAGCCAAAAAATTATTATTACTTTACGTGTATGTGTGTGAGTGTGCGTGTGTGTGCCAGGGGGTTGTGCCGGCTGGACTTATGGCCATACGAATATTGCCAAAGGGTTGCGCACACACACACACACACACACACACACACAGAGAGAGAGGCAAATCCATTTCGTTTGGGCTTTGATTGTTAATGAGCATAAGCCGTAGTAAGGAATCAGCATTAGAGCTTGACTAACAAACAGTCGCAACATTTTGCTTAACTGTAAAAGGCAACGTGAAGTGAGCTGCAGCTGAAGCTAACTGTTGTAGCGAGTGAGAAAGTGATCGCAGCTAGCTAACTCGCTCGCTCACACACTCTCGATCATTGATCTGCTGTATTTGTCATGGCTTCAAGTTGATTCCAGCAGCAATCAATATGCTCTCTCTCTCTCTCTCTTTCTCTGTCTCTCTCTCGCTCTCTATCTTCTCTATTTCAGCTAACAATTGATGCCTTTTTAGCTTTCGCTCTCGCTCTCTCTCAAGCTATGCCTTCTCTTAAAACAATTTCTTATAGCTTTCAATGAGAATTGAAGATTAGATTGCCATTCTCTATCATTCTCTCTCTCTCTCTCTCTCTTTCTCTCTCTATTTCACACTCTAACATGCATCTCCTTTCTGTTGAAACTGTTTCTTGCAACCTTCAAGAATAACAGCTCTCTCTCTCTCACTCACTCTCTCTCTCTCATTCAATCTCTGTCTCTCGCTCTCATAAAGCAATTTCCTTACAGCTCTCAATGAAAATTTACGTTTAGGGAATATTACAATCTCCATTCATTCTCTCTTCTTCTCTCTCACTGTTGCATCTGCTTTCTTTTGGAACTGCTTCTTGTAACATATTAAAGAATAACTGCTCTCTCTCTCCCCCTTCTCTCTCTCTCACTCTTGCATACATCTGCTTTCTGTTCAAGCTGTTTCTTGCAATATTCAAAAATAACTGCTCTCTCTCTCCCCCTTCTCTCTCTCTCTCTCTCTCTCTCTCTCTCTCTCTCTCTCTCTCTCTCTCAGTCTTGCATACATCTGCTTTCTGTTCAAGCTGTTTCTTGCAATATTCAAAAATAACTGCTCTCTCTCTCGCTCTCTCGCTCTCCCTCTCTCACTCTCTCTCTCTCGCTCTGACTTTTAGCATTTGAATTTTCTTCAAGCTGTTTCTATCAGCTTTCAATCAAAATTCATACCAGTTATCATTCTCTCTCTCTCTCTCTCGCTCCCTCCCTTGCACACACCCTCTACCTTTTTTGCTTTACCTTAAATGATATTTGGGCTTTGAT